>APFE031698179.1:0-35223 GCA_000404065.3 Pinus taeda | reverse complement strand
GGCGGGGGGGGGGGGACTTTAGGAAAGTGGGTTTTTACGAGGGGAAAAGGTAAAATATGATATCGGAGGGAGGTATTTATGCCATGGAAGGAGTCCAAAGGCATTGGAAGATGGTTTTTGGAGACAAAAGGAGGGTTCTCACTAAGTTTCAGGCAAACTTAGTAATTCCCAAGGGATACTTTATGGTTATTTTTCAACCAGGGGGAGGGGATAAGTATATAGGGGGAGCTTTTTAACATAGTTTTAGTAGGGGAAGGGGAGATAGATAGGGAGTTACATAATAAAGTTAGAAATTAATATGAATTGTGACAAGAAAGTGCTAAGTGTATAACTCTTAGGCTATAAAGGGGAAATAGGACTTGTAGAGGAAGTCTGAACATTCCTTGAGTAAAGCAGATCTTTACCAAGGCAATTGATATGAAAAATGATGAGACTAAGAAATATCAAGTAGATCTTGACCTCTTTAGGGGAAGTTAGTGAGTGATTGAGGAAAGAGGAAGAAGGGGAAGTTAGACATGCCTTGTTTAATCTGATCAAAATGAAGAAGTGCCTCAAAACTGTGATCTGGATAAATATAAGACTTGAAAACATGAAATGGATCATGTAGTTTGATTTCTGCAACGACAAAACTACTTACCCAGCCTACTTTACCTAGCTTTTTTCTTCTTTTGGTTTGGGTGCACTTGAACTAGCAAACCCAGCTTTTCAACTTTTTCTTTTTTTACTTTATTCCTATCTACATCTATACTTATTTCATCCAGGGGCTTAGATTAGGCTGTTGAGCACCCTTGCTTCTCTACCTATCTAAGAATCTGCGAAGATTGAGCTCTTTGGACAGATAACGATTCTCTATATTCTACAACAGGAAATTGAAACCTAGGGAGACCAAGATTAAGCTGTTTGGACCTCCCTTTAACTGAAAATTATTCAAAAATGGGATAACTCATCAAAATTGGAATACAGCAGAGGCACTTAGACTAGCACACTCTCATGGACACTTCTTTGGCCTCAATAGCAAATATGGAACATTGCAGCCTGCAAAGTATGACATATTTGGCATGTAAAAAATGTCGATCATGAAAGATGAATACCTGCTATGAGCAGGAGGCTAACATAATGGTTAGGGAGGAAGCCTAGAGGATTTGAGAGGGTTTTGGGCAGCTATAAGACAACCCGTTGAAGACAAAGTTGGGTTTGGATGAGTTGGAAGAAAGTGTTCACAGGACTGTTTCCTTGTTCATTTAAGCATTTACTATTTTTAGCAGTTTTTTCCGGTCCTGAACTTCCAGAGCAGTTTTGACTCCCTAAATGATGTTTTTTTGGGTTTGCAACAGGCCCATAATTATAGGAAAGGGCTATGGTTAAAATTCTAGTAATTCAAGATACCTTTCCAACAATGTATCATACGCGCCAAACAAAGATAATATGACCAAGTTGCGACCCCAGAAAGTTGGATACCCAACTAACCCCAATGGGGCCCACAAACTCTTGGTGTTACATCTCCTAGGTTAGGGTTTTGGTTGTTTAGGGCTTTATCATGTTTTCCAATAATAAATAGGCCCTTGAGCCTTATTGTAACACCATTCAGAGACATGTAGCACCACATCTCTTCTCAGAGATAAGCTACCATCGCCCAAGCTATCTTATTTCCATTCTGTTTGTAAGCATATTTCAATATTTTTATATTAATGAAATGAAGTGTTTCTCTGGTGCATCTCTGTGTTTATGATTATATTTGTAAGTTGTTGCATTCCTGTTTAAGTTTAGATAAGTGGTATCAGAGCGGTTTGTTTTTTCTCTTTTTTTCTTTGCATGTCCCCAACGAGGTCAAGGTATAAGGAGTTAGGGCTTGATCTGGTTGAACCATTGTAAGACCAACCTCGAAAAAACTGATGACCTCACATGGAAGAAGAAAATAAAGATGAGGGGGTAGGAGATCCTTTCAAAATGTCACTCGAGGAAGCCCTCGAGTGACAGAGGGATGAGATGATGGATAAATTTTCCCAGATCCTTCGACGAATACTCACAGGCAACACATCTTCATCCATAATCCACTCTGGAGGTGCCACTCCTTTTAAGGTACAAGTTAACTTCGATATTTCCATATTTGACAGGTTCATAGATGCAGACACCATAGATGGGAAACCTACTGTGAACAAAAGGATGAGAGTGAACCCTCACTGTTTTTAGCTGCACCCACTTAGAATTATTTCCGAGACACCATCAAGGAACAATATTACCCTGTTGGGAGCTATGAAGACAAATAAATAAAGTGGACCATGCTACAGAAGGGAAGGGACCAAGATGAGCCAGAGTTCACAAATACTTTCCATACCTTCGAACAAAATGGGTATCAAGGATACTAAGTGGCATTTGGTGCTCAAGTACCATAACTCTCTACACAAGTACATCTAGGACTAGATGGAGTTCCTCGATATTTCCTTGCTTGGCATGATGTATCGGTATGCTGTCAAGATTGAGCAGAAGTTTAAACAGAAGAAGTGGGAGTTTGGATCTGCAAATCTAAAGCAAGGAAAAGGCACCCCCAAACCATAGAACAAAGGACCAATCCAAGGTGATGCTACCCAGGACAACTTGCCGAAGCTATAAGTAAAGAACAACACCCTGAAGATGAAGGACACAAGAAAATGTTGTGAGTTCCATAAGAGATCCACTCACAATAGAAGTGAGTATCGGGCCAAGAAGTCACTAGTGGCCAAATTGAAGGCTTCTGAATTTGACACAGGTTCCAACTCTAAATTAGAACCCGATAAGGGAACTGACAAATGGAAGCAGATCATTGATGAAAATCCTAGTGCCACCGTGACCACCACCAAGATCCATAATATTGATCCTGAAGATACAGAGGATGGAAACCACTCTTCCACTCACAGATGTGGGTGAAGGGTTCTCTGTTGCAGTTCATTGTCAATAGCGGGAGCCAAAAGAACCTCATTTCAGCAAAGGCCGTGAAGCAGCTAGGCCTAAAGACTATAGTAGATCCACATCCGTACACCATTGGGTGGCTTCACCAAGGACGAGATCTTCGTGTCATCCAGCAGTGCCGCCTTCCCTACAACATCAAGCCCTTTATAGATGATGTAATATGTGACATTTCTCCTCTTCAAGTTTGTGATGTATTTTTAGGACAATCATACCTGTGGAAGCGACATGTTGTATATGAGTCTAGACCTCGCTCTGTGATTATTACTTTGGATAATAAGTTGTACAGGATATCGAAGGTAGCCCCACCTAATGCCATCTCTTTGATCACTACAAAGTAATGCAGTAAGATCATTTCCTAGACCAGGAAATTTGTTTTCCTTATGATTCACCCCTAGGGCAAGAAGAAGGTTGTGACCACAACTTCTAGGCAAGGCTCCTATACACAACAGGAACAAATGGATAAGGTCGTGGAGGAGTATAGGGATATTTTCGCCTCACCCACAAGGGTACCTCTACACTATCAAGTTAAGCACTCCATCGATCTGACCCCAGGTGTGCTGCTGCCCAATGGACCAATCTATCGACACTCTATTATGGAGAACAATGAGATCAAGAGGAAGATGTAAGAACTATTACAAAAAGTGCACATCATGCCAATCTCATCTCCTTGTGGGAGCATGATTATATTGGTACAAAAGAAGGATGGGACCTGGAGGCTCTGTATTGACTATCGGGCATTGAACAAGTGATAAGCCTCATCATTGGGTAATTATATGGTCCTTAATTCACCTCCTAGCTTAGTAAAACCAAATTTTCTCATATCTTATTACATGTTTTTGATTATATTTTGTTTATGAGATGAGTTAGAGTTTCATATTATGCCTAGTGGATGAATATGCATTGAATGCAGGATTGAAGGAGAAAATCAAGGAATTTTAGAAATATTAAGGTTAAAACTTGAATGAGACAAGGGAGAGGGGTTGTAGGATGTAAATCCTCCTCATTTAATTATCCCCCGTTCAAATATTCCTCCATCCATCACACCAGCTTGGAGTGCAAGCAACCAATCCATGAGGATTAGAAGGTAGTCGAGCAAGTGAGAGACAAAGAGTTAGTTTATCTCGAGTTCGGGAGCCAAGCCTCCCTGATTATAAGGAATTCGTTGGGGACTTTAGATGTATAAGTAGAGAGGCCTAGAGACTCATTAGGATTCAGATTTTTATTGTAAAAATCTATGCTAATTTTGAGCTCTAGACTTGTGAAAGTTTTATTGATGTAATTTGCTATTTTGGTAATAAAAATGAGTTTTGTTTTGAGCCAGCACTGAGTTAATTTAGAGGGTTGAAGCTCTTGGGTTAGGGCACAACCCTAGCATCCAAGTCTACTCTTTCTTTTACATGTATGTTTAGTGTAGTTTCATATCTTCATTGTTAATTTGCTTTTAGATGCATTTCCATTACAAGTAGTGTAGATTAGATTGGTTGTTTAATAATTTGCTTCCATTTGTGTCTTACTTCAGTAGTAGGTTAGCAAGGATAAAAGGAGCATCATAAGGTTTTCAACAGGTATCTCAGCCTCACTTCCTCCCTCTGGGATCATGACTTGAGGAAGGGACCCTTAAGCAGCCCTAAAAACACAGATTTCTATTTCCTTTATGAGCTTTGGAGTTTGTTGTCTTTAAATTAGTATTTGGTTAGTTTTGAAAGGTAGGATTCCATTGTCATATTTTTCATCTTCATTTTTGTATTAGATATCATCCATTCTTTCATTCCTTTCAATAACTTTCCTCATGCATAATGTAGGCAGTTAGTTCATTAATTATGCTTTTCTAGTTTATAAGAATTTTTCTTGTTTACATAGCTTTTTGGAAGATATACATGTTTTATGTAGAGAAAGTGCTTCAGGAGGAGACTAATACTTCATAGCTAACAACCACCTTCCACTCCATCCACCTTAGCCATCCCTTGTTTTCACCATCACCTTCACTAGTTTTCATCCTTTTTTCCAAGCACATTGAGTGAATCCAACCATTTGCTATCTTTGATGTTGACTTATGAGTGATCCTAGACCTTCTCTGACTCCATTCCTCCCATCAAACACCTTTCCTAGGCCTTCCATCACCTCCAACACCTCACATTTTGCTCTTGGCTGTGTCCTAGAGGTTTATAGGGAATCCTCTAGGTTTCTAGTACATCTTGTAGGTTTTCCTGAAATGGCTTGTTTTGAGGCCGAATTGAGAGAAAACCTATACGAAGACACCAAAACCCTCCCAAGGGTCTCCCACACCATCCAACCATCTCATAACCCTTCCAGCCATCCTCAAACATCCTTAATTCACCTGCCACATCAACATAAGAAATTAGTTTGCATACTTGATTTTTCATAAAAACACAAAAAGTCAAAAAGAAATTTAGTTCATTCTCTTTACTTACACATTAGTGATGTTTGATGCTTCGTACTTCTATAAATTAGATAGTAGAATTTGGTATATGTTGATTTAGCATTCCTGCAAAGCATAATTTCTTAGCAGTTAATTAGGAAACGATGTGATTTAGCATTAGATTTCAGTCTTCTCCATTATTGCAGTAGAGTATCTCTCTCTTAGAGTAGATTTACCTTTCTTCCATCAAGAAATCAAGCTTCTTCTAACTCCATAGAAGTTTGGCTTGAAAACCCCAGTGGTATCTCACCAGCTGAACAGTGACAAGCAAAATCATCACCTTTACTTGTGTATACACTCTGTCACCTCCAAGTTTGTACGAAACCAGGGATGATAAAGTAAAGCTGGTAGTCTAGGAGTTGCAACATCCTTGCTACAATACTGGCACTCATCACTTTTTGCCATCGTTGTTGGGGAGGTGTCTGAGTAAAATGTGATTACTGCTTTCTTTTCTTCTATTTCTTGTCTTCAATATTCTGCCATTAGTTTATTTCCGTAAAAGTAATTTAGTTGTTTCAGTTTTTTTCCATTTTCCATTTTCTTCTTTCCTTTCCATTTTTCGATCAAGATTTCAATCCGACAAGTAGCTTTTTCATTCAGTTAGAAATTTCAATTCTGCAAAGTACTTTCCAAGTTTGAAAAGAAAACACAAAACCAAACCAAAAACATTTCCTTCCATGCCTTGTAGGAATAGGGACAACTTAGGGAAAGTTTTTCCAAATTCCCCCACTACATCAAACAACCAACCTTCCCTCTTCTTCGGTGGCTGTGAACTGGAGGAACCCTTAGGTGAGAAACATGACATATTTGAAGAACCTACAAGAGAAGAAGAAGAAGAAGAACCCATTCCTACTAAACCAATGGCTGAAAATAGAAATGATAGAGGGAATAGAGAGAGAGTTGAGGGTGCCTTCCCCATCAGGGAAACCAATGGGGACACTAAGATGAAAAATATAAGCCCCTCTACCCTACCTCAGTTCCATGGCCTGACCACAGAGGACCCCAACACTTTCCTATTTGAGTTTGTTGTTATATGTAGAACCTATGACTATACAAATGATGAGTAGAAGTTAAAACTATTTCCATCTAACCTCAAGGATGCATCATTGCACTAGTTCATGGGTTTACCTGGGGATAGCATCACAACTTGGGCTCATATGCAGCAAGTCTTTAACAACAAATATATAGACTATTGCTGGTCAAAGGATACTAAAGAGGAATTTTTTAGGATGACTATATGCAATGATGAATCCTTAGAGGATTGCGAAGAAAGATTCCAACTTAGTTACAAAAGGGCCAGGTGCATAGCTAACCCTGAGTCACTAAAGTTGGTCCTACTTAGGGGAGTAAGGGGATATCTCCTAGATACCCTACACTTGTTAGTAGGAGGAGATATCTACCAATTACCTTATGAGGATATCAAGACTATCTTTAGAAACCATTATAGAGAAGCTAGGAAGAATGGGAGGGGTAGTCAACCTATGGTCAGCACATCCTCTTCCAACTCATACATCAAGGGTGGAATTGGAAACATGCTAGAAGATTTCAAAAGTGATATTCTACAAACTCTTTCCTTGCAAATGGACACTATGCACAATAAGAGAAAGCAGGAGGAAGCAGAGAGAGCCTTGGCCACTTTTTGTCCTCGATGCACCAGGAGGCATCCTAGGAATGAATGTCCATTCAATTCTATTGAAATTTGCTCAGTTTGTGAAGAAAACCACTCCATAGACAAGTGCCCTTTGTTGCCTAGACTCAAAGTTGTATATCAAGGAGCTGAAGGGGGTCACTGAGCAGCTCTGCTACATAAACCAAAGGAGACCTCATGGGCCTAGATCATACCAATAGGGCATGCAAGGTTTGTCCCATGCATATTACAACCCCAACCAAACCACAACAATACCTTCTTGGGGACCCCCTACTCATCCTTTCTAGTATACACCCTATCCTTGGTCCTTTGCATCTCAGTATCACTCCCAGCCAGCCAACCAGTCATTTCAACCTTATGCTCTGCCACAACCTCAGTGGAAGGCACCGCTCCAGGGGTGAAGGCCCCGATACAACAATGCTCCTGCTTTATTGCCTCCACCACCTACCCAACCAAGGCAGCTACTGTCTGCTCCACCCAAGCAACCCCAGATGCCTACCCAGCCAAATTCGAACTCGAAAAATAGGCAAGCTCAACAAGTATACAATGGAGAGACATCAAATCCAACTTATGCTATGGAAATCTAGGAGATTAACCTGAGATCTAGGAGAGTTATCCCAGATAACCAACCTCCACCTCCACCTAGAGAGGTTGAGGAAGAAAGAGAGGAAAGCATTCTTAAAGTGAATCCACCCTTTCCTGAGAGATTAACCCAACCACTCCAGCCTACCCCAGAAGAGACTGAACTTCTGGGAGAATTGAAAAATCTATGTGTAAATATTCCACTTCTCCAAGCAATAAAAGATGTTCCTATTTACAATAATTTGATTAAGGAGAAGTGCTTCAAGCATCCATGGAGGCGAAGAAGGGATGCCCCTACCATTAATGTCATTGGATAACTGTCTGACTTAATGATGGGGCAAGTAATCTGTCCAAAATATTTGGACCCTGGAAGCCCTGTAGTAGATGTGCACATCAATGACACCAATGTCCCACACAATTTGATCGATATTAGGGCTGCCATTAATGTGATGACCAAGGACACCATGCTAAAGCTCAACCTCCAAGTTTCATTGAGGAAGACCACAATAGTTCTGCAACTTGTAGACTGTTCCATAGTAACCTCTGAGGGGATTTTGGAGGATGTGATGGTCTCCATTGACTCTAGGGAGTACCCCGCAGATTTCCTAGTTCTCCAGCCTAAGGCTAAGCTTATTGGTTACCCTCTCATCCTTGGGAGACCATGGTTGGCCACTACCGATGCTTACAATAGCTACAAAGCTAGGAATATGACCATCAAGAATGGGCATATGTCCAAGTAGTTAGTTCTATACCCTCCTGCTCAGCCATCTATAGAGCATGATTTACCTTTATGGTTGGAGGAGAAGGAAGAAGATGAAGTTTATTCTAGAAACAACCATGGGGGGAGGACAATAGGACGAGGATGATTTTATTGAACACCTACTCCAAAGTCCAACTCCCAGTACATTGCACTTAGAAGATGTAGTAAAGGAAACCTAGAACAATCATCCAATTGACTTATGCTTGGTCGATTCCAAACCACTCCATGTCAAAACTATAGAATTTGGCCCTAAGAGAACCTTGAAAATCAGTCCATCTCTTTCTGCTCTCCAAAAAGAGGAGTTATGCATCATGCTAAAGCAAAATCTAGAAGCCTTTTCTTGGAGTTACAATGAAATGAAGGGAGTACACCCCTCAGTGTGTACTCACCACATATACATAAAATAAGGTTGCAAGACGATCCAACAACCCCAAAGGAGGATGAATCTAGCTCTTAAAGAGATAGTCAAAGAAGAACTGCAAAAACTGCTAGATGCAAGATTCATTTACCCTACCTCTGATAGTGAGTGGGTCTCTCCTTTGGTGTTAGTTCCAAAGAAAAATGGTAAGTGGAGAATTTGTGTCAATTACAGGGAGTTGAACAAAGCCATAAAGAAGGACCATTTCCCTCTACCCTTCATTGACCAAGTTCTAGATAGGCTAGCAGGGAAAAGGTTTTTCTCTTTCCTAGATGGATTCAATGGGTACAACCAAATCTAGATCAACCTGGAAGACTAGGATAAAACCACCTTCACTTTTCCTTGGGGTACTTTTGCCTATAGGGTCCTTCCTTTTGGCCTATGCAGTACTCTCGCCAATTTCCAGAGAGCAGTTGTGAGTATTTTCGCTGAATTAGTCCATGATGTGGTGGAAATTTATATGGATGATTTTACACCTTATGGCTGTGATTTTCAATAAGCTCTGTCCAACCTAGGAAAAGTACTAAACAAATGAAATCAAATGAGGCTATCTCTCAGTCTTGAAAAATGGGAATTATTGATGACTGCAGGGACCGTGCTAGGTCAGTCAATATCTCAGCAAGGACTGTAGGTGGACCCAAATAAAATAGCTATCATCCAAAGGGTCCCACTTCCTCAAAAGCAGAGAGATGTCAAAAATTTTCCAGGGTTAGATGGATACTACCGAAGGTTCATAAAGGACTTCAGTAAGTTGGCCTCTCCTTTATTTGGTTTGTTGGCCAAGGACTCTAAGTTTATATGGTAAAAAAGCTATCAAGAGGCCTTAGACATCCTAAAGGACAATTTAACCACTGCACCGATTCTCTAAGGCCCAAATTGGGCCCTCCCCTTTCATATTCATGTTGATGCCTCACACAAAGCCATAGGAGCAACCCTAGGTCAAATACACGAAAAATTGCCTTATGCTATCTATTTTATCAGTAAGAATCTGTCAAAGGCTGAACTAAATTACACAGTGACCGAAAAGGAACTCCTGGCTGTTATGCATTCATTGAACAAATTCAGGCGTTATATTACAGACAATCAAACGTTTGTGCATACTAACCATGCTGTAATCAAATATTTAATGAATAAACTAGATGTGAATGCTTGGATTATAAGATGGTTACTTTTATTACAACAGTTTGATCTAACTATTGCTGATAAGCTTGGTAAGGAAAATGTTGTTGCAGGATTTTTGTCTAGATTAAATTTTCCTACAGGTGAAGAAGGAATGGTTGATGACCAGTTATTGGGAGAGCACTTATTTTCTATTTCAGTTCTCTCTCCATGGTTTGCTATGTTGGACACAGATTGTCATTGATGTCAATATGGCAATATTCAAGGAAGGAGATAGAGCCAAAGAAGAGGAGCCACCAGAGGAGAAAATGGCACAAAGCGCTGACAGAGCCAATGGAGGCATGCAAATAAGAAATCAGAGAACTTATATGTATGCAGGTAACAGCTACAAGCAGAGCCATCAGAGTAACAGAGGTGTAGAAAAAGCAAACAAATGACGCAGAAAGCCATCGAAGCAACAGAGGACGCAAACAACGATCAGAGAGCTTATACACATGCATTTAACAACTATCACATGTATGCGTGCAACTGCCACCATAGAAAACAGAGCCAAAACAGAGCCATCAGAGGAAGTAGATTACACAATCGGGAGCTATCGGAGGCAAAACCCATTTATATATGCATTAATAGCTATCAGATGCATTGCTACATCGCAAGCTGTCGAGGCTTGAGCCTTTGCGATTTGCGATAGCGATTATCGCATCAGCATTTCAGAGTGGGTATCACAAGTGTGTAAGGCCCTGACCATATGCGACTTGCGATCGCCGTTAGCGATATCGCATTGGACCTGACCCTGTGCGACTTGCGATCACCGATAGCGATATCGTATCGGAGCTCCGCCAAGGGAAACCCCCGATTGCGATAAGGTTGCAGACCCGATAGGTATATTAACTTCTGTTTATTGTTATATCACATCCGACGCATCGGGAGTGGAAGTCATGAAGTGTCAAGTGGACCATTGCGATCGCCGATAGCGATTATCGCATCGGGAATTTGGAGCAGAGGGAACACAGTGTCAAGTGGACCTTTCCTTGACATTGCCGATTGCGATAAGGTTGCGGACCCGACGAGAATATCAATTGCAGTTTATATAATACCACGTCCAGCAGGAGAATCGACCATCGGCAATCGACTGTGTTATGTGCGAACCTCCGGAAGTGGCGATTGCGATAAAAGGATGACATGGCATAGGAAGCTAAAGCGAATGGAGAAGGGAAGCCAGAAGGTTGAGCGAGTGTTGAGGAAGCCGAAGCTCAAGCGAGCGAGGAGGAAGCCAAAGAGACAACGAGCAAGCGGAAACGAATGGAAAAAGGCATGAGAATGTATAAAAACAAAAACAAAAGAGAACGATAGGTGCGGTTGTTGTGTTGAATACCCTGAGTATGAGATAGTGGAAGTAGTAGAGACAAAAGGGGTAGCAGAAGCAGCGGAAGCTGAATAGAGTGCAGCAGCATACCAATGTATATCAAAGTTGGGTTGGAGCCCAAGAGGTTGGAGCTTGAGAATTGAATAGGACTGAAGTCATTGGGGGTAGGTGCTCCTAAGTGCAGAACCACTGCAAAACAGAGTTGGTGCTTTGGAGGTTGGAGCCTCACTTAAGTCCAAGTTGGAGCTTGGCAACTAATTCACAATCAGATTTATATTTATATTATATTTATTTCATTGCACTATCTTGAGTTTTAATAAAAGAATTTATTTTGATTATTGATCTCTCTGTTCTATGTATACATATACATATCTATATATGCTTTTGGTAATCACTAGAACAAAAAAAATAAATACTGATTCACCCCCCCTCTAAGTATTTCCAACAATTGGTATCGAAGCACATGTTCTTCATACTAAGCCTAATAGCTTGAAGAAGGATTTGCAGCCATGATGAGAAATCATGAAGCATCAGGAAGACCTCCTTTGTTCGATGGCACTAACTTTGGTTTCTAGAAGAAAAGAATGACCTACTACTTAATGTCCCTTGGACCTGAAGTCTGGCATTTTTGTCAAAATGAATACCAAACGACTTCCACCCTTCCAACAGACCAAGATGATAGGAAAGCCTACATCACAAATGGAAAGGCCATGAACTCCATAACTAGTGGAATCATTGATTCTGAGTTTACAAAAATCATGCACTGTACCTTTGCCAAAGAAATGTGGGAGAAGCTAGTTGGCTTGTATGATGGAGACTCAAAAGTAAAAAAGGAAAAGCTTCGAACTCACAGAAGACAATTTGAAAGTTTGAGGATGGAAGATGAAGAATATATTGCAGCATACCTCCTCCGAGTAGCTGAAGTGGTAAATTCTTTGAAAGGATTGGACGAAAAAGAGGAAGAAAGTACCATTGTTCAAAAGTATTAAGGTCTCTTCCAAACAGATTTGACTCCAAAGTAAGTGCTATAGAAGAAGAAAAGGATCTAGATACCCTCAAAATGGATGAACTCCATGGAATTCTCACTGCCTATGAAATGAGGAAAGTTGGGCCAAGCTCCAAAGATGCAGCATTCAAGGCCTCAAAGTCAAAGAAAGGGAAAGAAAGGAATGACTGTAGTGATGAGTCAGATGTGGAATCTGAATTGGCTCAATTTGTACAAAAGCTAAAGAGAGGATCTAAGCTTAAAGGCAAGTATCCTCTTATCTGTTTTAAATGTGGTAAAATAGGTCATTATGCAGCAAAATGTCCTCATAAACATGACAGTGATGATGAGGGAAATTCTAAAAGAATGGCATACAAAAAGAAAGGGTTCAATAAGAAAAACTTCTTCTCCAAGCAAGATGAGTCTAATGAGGATGAGTTTATGGTCATCAAAAAGAAATCAGATGAGGAAAGTGATCATGATGAAAGCCAAGAAGCATTATTCATGGCACTCATAGATGATGATGACTCAGGGTTGGAAGGAAGTGTAGATGAACTATTAATAAGCGCCATTGAAGAAAATGAGAAACTATGGAACAAAATCATTTCTCTCAAAGTGGAAAACGAGGAAATAAGAAGGAGATAAGATCTCTTGGAAGCAAAACTTAAAGAAAAAGAAGAGACCTGTGAGGAATGCAAGGCCGAAATAGTGTCTCTGAGAAAGGAGTTGGAGCAAATTAAAAAGGGCTGTAAAATCTCTCAAATACTTGACACTATTTTGAAAAATCAAAAACCTCAATATGACAACTCTGGAATAGGTTTCAAAGGAGAATCCTCAAGCACTAAGAATAGTGTGAAAAGCTATGACGATGCACTCTCCTGCAATCCAAAAGATGAAAAAGTATGTTATCAAAAGTGCATCCCAGATCCCAAGAATGAAGAGAGAATTACTCCAAAGAAGAATGTGGAGTCAAATCATGGACAGTACAACAAATACAAACCTGTACTCCACCAAGGGTCCATCGCAAATCCAAAGGATGAGGGAGGAGTAATTCCCAGGAAGGAAATTGACTCAAACCGTGGTTGCTTCAAAACCATCTTTCTTGGACACTTCTTTCACTGTAAAAACTTCGGTCATCAAGCCAGACATTGTATGGCTCGCAGAAGTGAAAAGAAAACACTAAAGGACCGAGTAATCAACTCATATGCCCCCAAAAGGTAGGGACAAATCAAAACCTTCAATTCATTTGATCCCTTGACCAAATTTGATCTGATTTGCTCTTTCTGCTACAATAATGGACACTATGAACAAGACTGCCCACTCAATGGAAGAAATACGAGTAGCAAGAACTCCAGCATGGAAAAATGTGGCCTGGCTCTATTTGCTCAAAATAATGGAAACCAGTGGATTGTAGATAGTGGGTGCTCCAGACACATGACAGGAGACAGAAGGAAGTTTGTCTCACTGAGCAAAAAGGAAGGGAATGTGTCTTTTGGAAGCGGCAGCATTGCGGGAAAAGGAACAGTTACTCTGATCAATGGAAAAGGAAAATCTCAAGATGCTCTGCTAGTTGACAGACTCAAACAAAACCTTCTCAGTGTTAGCCAAATCTGTGATCAAGGAGATAAGGTTGTTTTCAGCACCAAAGATTGTGAAATAAGGAACTCTGCCTCAGGGAAACTTGTGGCAAAAGGGGTGAGAACACCAGACAACATTTACATTTTGAACAAGATTCGGGAAAATAAATTCTACTTGAGTCAGACAGATGAGAGTTGGCTGTGGCACAAGCGACTTGGACATACAAGCTTCAAAAATATGATTAATATCAGCAAGATCAAAGTTGTACAAGACATCCCAAGACTGTTCAAACCAAATCAAGCAGTGTGTGGTCCATGTCAACATAACAAGCGGACCAGAACCACCCACAAGACAAAGGAACACTGTACATCGAAGCCCTTGGAGATCATCCATGCTGATGTGTGTGGGCCAACTAGAAATCAAGCACTCCAAGGAGAAAGGTACTTTGTGTTATTTGTTGATGATTATACTAGAATGATGTGGATATATTTCATAAAGTATAAATCTGAAATTTTGGAGTGTTCTAAGAATCTAAAAGCCCTTGTAGAAAATGAAAAAGATTCAAAAATTAAGTGCCTTAGAATAGACAAATGAGGAGAATTCACATCAAATGAGTTTAGTGAATTCTGTAATATCCATGGAATTAAAAGGGAATTCTCGGCTGCTAGAACACCTCAACAAAATGGGGTAGTTGAAAGAAGAAATCAAACAGTCCAAGAAATGGCAAGAACAATGTTATTAGCAGCAAACTTACAACCTAAATTCTGGAGAGAAGTAGTAGAGACAGCTGTCTATACACTGAATCGAACTCAATTAAGACCAAATTGTGAAAAAACCCCTTATGAGCTATGGAAAGGAAGACCTGCTTCGGTGAAGTACTTCAAGATCTTTGGAAGGAAGTGCTTCATAAAAATAAATGATGGCTCACCTAGAAAGTTTGATTCTCAGGTTGATGAAGGGATATTTCTTGGATACTCTACATGGAGCAAGGCTTACAAGTGCTACAATTATCGACTGAAGAAAATAGTGGAAAGCATTGATGTAAAGGTTGATGAAGATCTTCCAGAAAGGGAAATTGAAGAACATGAAGATGACTCTCTCATTGAAGAAGAAGAACCTAAAGAAGAAGAAATAAATGAGGAAGAAGAAGAAGAAGAAGAGGAAAGAGAACCACCTAATACCCCTTCAAAGATGAAGTATGTCCAAAGACGTCATCCAGAAGAGCAGATCATTGGAGATAAAGATGAAGGTGTGCAGACCCGAAGAAGGATAACAATCACACCCAAGAGAAAAGTCATTTCCCTCCTATCCATGGCAGAACCAGAAACATTTGCAGAATCAAGTAAGGATCCTCATTGGGTAAAAGCCATGGAAGAAGAAATGTCCCAAATTGAGAAGAACAAGACTTGGGAGTTGGTACCTCGTCCAAAGGACAAAAACATAATAGGAACCAAATGGGTGTTCAAAAATAAAATGAATGAGGAAGGACAAGTTATCAGAAACAAGGCAAGGCTTGTTTGCAAAGGCTATTCAAAAATTGAAGGAATTGACTTTGAAGAGACCTTTGCACCAATAGCCCGTATGGAAGCTATCAGGATGTTATTGAAATTTGCTTGCTCAAAAGGATTCAAAATCTATCAAATGGACGTGAAATCAACATTTCTAAATGGGGAACTCAAGGAAGAAGTCTACATGGAGCAGCCTGAAGGGTTTGATCTAACAGAAGGAAAGGACTTAGTCTGTAAGTTGAAAAAGGATTTATATGGGTTGAAACAAGCTCCTCAAGCTTGGTATGCAAGATTGGATCACTATCTACAACAACAAGGCTTCAAAAAGGGAGTGGCTGGAGGTAATCTATACATAAAGACATATGAAGGTAAGTTACTAGTTACTCTTGTTTATGTCGATGATCTGATTTTTGCTAGCAATAATGATGAAATGAGCCATGAATTTTCTCAAAACATGTCAAAAGAGTTTGAGATTTCAATGATAGAGAGCTGTCTCACTTCCTTGGACATCAAGTATCTCAAACCAGAGCAGGATTGTGTATATCTCAAACCAAATATCTAAAAGACATGCTAAAAAGATATGGAATGAGGACTGTGCACCCATGAGCACACTTATGACCACAAACTGCAAATTGAGCAAAGATGATGACTCCCCTCCAGTAGATGCAACTCATTACAGGTCAATAATTGGAGCCCTTCTATAATTAAGAGCTACAGGACCAGACATAATGCAGGTAGTAGGAATGGTGGGAAGATTTTGATCGGCTCCCAAACAATCCCATTTATTATCTTTTGAAAGAATTCTCAGATATATGAAAGGAACTCCTGATTTCGGTCTTTGGTACCCAAGGAGCTCAACACTGACTGTAACTGCATAGACTGATGCTGATTGGGATGGAAGTATAGATTATTGGAAAAGTACTAGTGGAAATGTGTTCTTCTTAGGAGATTGTTTAGTATCCTTGCTCAACAAAAAACAATCATCCATATCATTATCCACAGCCGAAGCCGAGTATATTTATGCAACAAACTATTGTACTTAGATACTATGGATGAAGGAAGCTCTAAAAGATGTCGACATATGTACAGATCAACTGATTACCATCTATTGTGACAACACAAGTGCTATCAGTCTCAACAAAAATCCAGTGATGCACTCAAGGACCAAACACATACCAATCAAGTATCATGTCCTTCGTGAGCAAGTAGCTGAACAAAACATCATCTTGGAATATATCAGTACTAAGGAGCAGATAGCTGATATTTTCACAAAACCTCTTCGTCGAGAAGCATTCAAACATCTGTGTCAAAAGATGGGGGTTATCTCTATCATCACTCAAGTTCATTCATCAAGATGCAGCAGGATAGGGGGAGCAATTTGATAGGGGGAGTTCGTATGAATTCCTTTGCCATTGATGACAAAGGGGGAGAGCAGAAGAATATTGCCATCAATAACAAAGGGGGGGATTTTTGGACACAGATTGTCATTGATGTCAATATGGAAATATTCGAGGAGCAGACAGAGCCAAGAGGAGCAGAACAGAGGAATGAGGAACAAAGTACATGAGAAAACAGAGCAAACAGAGGACGCAGACAACCATCGGAGCAACAGAGGAACAAACAAAGCTATAAGGAAGCAGATAGAGCCATTAGAGGATTAATGGGTGCATTTATATTATCGGGAGCTATCGGGCCATATATATATATATATATATTCATGCATTTAAACACTATCGGGAGCACATAACATTCGGGGGCCATATATGCTAAAGGAATACACTATCGGGAGCACATACCATATATATGCCACAAGCTCATGTATTGACAGCTAAATCGTATATATGCATGCTTTTACACTATTGGGAAGCAGAAAAGGCAAAATTACTCAGTATAGGAAAATACACTATTGGAGGCGGAAAGCGGACTTGAAACTTAATACACTGGAGCGGTGAGTCATATCAGGTCCGACACCTAATATCGCATCGCTATAATGAAGTGGTCTGCGTTAACGCCAAGCCCTGAACCCTTGTGACTTGCGATTGCCGATGTATATCACATTGACACTTCGGGAGTGGAGCTACTATGTGTCAAGTGGTCCATTGTGATCGCCGATAGTGGTTTGCGACGTCGCATTAGACCTCCGCCAAGGGAAACTCCCGACTGTGATGCATATCCACGCGGACCCGCCGCACATTGCAATATGATTTAATCTATCATTGCATCCTGTCACATATCACATACTATGAAGCCTTGCCACACTAAAGCGTCGATTGCGATATGGACTGAACCCGACACAGGAATAGGTGCGGGTGTAATATTTCCTGAAGTCTGCCCATTAGTCTTTTTTACTGTTTTTCTCATATTGTCTATGTAATGAAATATTTGGCTTGTGCGGGGTGTTTTAGGACGAAAGGCTTACGATAGCTGTTCCGATGGTTCAGGAGGCTAAAAGTTAGTTAAATGGGGTGATTCATGGCGATAATGATTGCGATTGGGACACAACATCTCCATTAAACTGAAAAAACCTTGTGTATTTCCATAATGAATGGAAAATGAACGTTGTTATGATGTAACGTGTTACAATGATTTCTCTGAGTTTTCCTTGGACTTCTCTTATGAAGTTACATGTCCATGGAGTATCAGTGAACTCGAACAACTCAGAGGAAGCCACAACGATTGCGGAGGGAAGCCGAAAGATCAAGTGAGGTAGAGGAATCTACAACGATGGAGGAGGAAGCCAAAGAGGTAGTGGAAAGTGGAAACGATTAGTCAGAGGTGTATGAAACACATAAAAACAGAAAAACAAGGGGAAGTACTGTTGATGAATGCATAATCTATAAGAGAGGAGGGCGAAGAACATGAAAGAGGTAGGAGAGACCAGAGAAGTAGGAGAACTAGAGAAAGGCAGAAGCTCATCAGTGTTGGGTGCAAAAAACTGCAACAAAATAGTTGATACCATGTTTGGGTTGGAGCCTCTGAACTAAACAGGGTTGAAATCCTTGGGAGTTGGTGCTCCTAAGTGTAGAAATATTACAAGACAGAGTTGGTGCTTTAGAGGTTGGAGGTTGGAGCCTCACTGAAGTCCAAGTTGGAGCTTGGCAACTAATTGCAACCAATTATAGACACAATAACAATGCAATGAAATAAATACAATATATATATATATATAATATATATATATATATATATATAATATATTATATATATATATCTGTGCTTTTGGTAACAACAATAACAACAAAAAAATAGAAATACTGATTCACCCCCCCCTCAGTATTTCCAACACAGGACACTTGAGCTTTGACAATTTGGTAAAAATCAACAGAACATAAGTAGTGAGAGATATGCCCAAAATTTTGAAACCAAAAAGTTCCATCTTCAAATCTTGCCAACGTGAGAAATAAACAAGAGTGAGCTTCAAGTCAAAGGAGTGCTCGACATTAAGGCCATTAGAGCTTGTTCACATAGATCTATGTGGACCAACAAGAAAACCAACCCATTAAGGTGAAAGTTATTTTATGTTGTTTATTGATGATTATACTAGAATGGTTTAGGTTTCATTTCTCAAGGCAAAATCAGAAGCACTAGATACCTTCAAATCATTCAAAGCCTTAATTGAAAACAAAAGTGATCTAAGAATCAAATGCCTAGAATTAGATAGAGGAGGTGAATTTACCTCAAATGATTTTAATGAATTTCGTGAGAAGTATGGAATCAAGAGACAAATTTTAGTTGTAAGAACTTCACACGGGGGCTTCACTCAATCAACCTATGACATATCACGTGCGTTCGTGGCATACTAAATAATACCCCTAATTTGACTACATATTGGAAAATACCTCTAAAAATCACATTATTTAACCCCCTGCCAATACGACCCCAATTTACCTTCCCAATTTAAAAAGCCTATACTTTCACTGGATATTGTAGGTATCCATTTTTTCATTAATAATTTGTATACCCATTTATATTTTTTCATTAACTTTGAGCTCCATTTTTTATACCTGCCAATATAAAATCTTTTTACCCTATAATATATGATCAATATATTATTTCATTGTTTCTTTAATATATATACCCCAATATGAACCCATGTGGTATGGTATTGCTCCCCCAGTGAAGCCCCCATGGAACTCCATAACATAATGGATTCAACAAAAGAAATAACAAATCAATACAAGAAATAATGAGAACAATGTTTCTTGAAGCAAAATTACCAAATAAGTTTAGGAGAGAAGCAATTGTTACAACAATTTACATCATGAACATATAAAAACTCCAAGTAAACAGTGACAAGACACCATATGAGCTATGGAAAAGCAAGCCTGCTTAGTTAAGTATTTTAGAATTTTTGGAAACAATTATCACATCAAGATAAATAATGATAAATTGGGAAAATTTGATTCTAGAGTAGAAGAGGGAATCTTCCTTGGATACTCAACAAGAAGCAAAGCTTACAACTGCTACAATAAAAGACTATGAAAAGTTATGGAATGTATTAATGTCAGAATAGACAAAGCTTGGATAGAGAAAGAAGTAGAACAAACAAATGATAATTCATAAGATACCATCTACATGGACCAAGAAGAGATTACTAAAAAGGAAGAACACGAAAAGGAAGAATAATCTTCGTCCAAGATAACTTTTAAATTTGTGTAAAAACATCATCCATAGAACCAAATTATTAGATATGTGACACAGGAATACGAACCCAATGAAGAATGACCAATTCACAAGGAAAAGGCAATCTTGTTTTTCTATCCAAAATAAAGCCAAAGGACTTTGCACAAGCTAGTAAGGACTAATATTGGGTAAACATTATGGAAGAACAATTGAATCAAATTGAGAATGATGGAACCTCAGACCTTGTTCCATGACTAAATGATAGAACGTAATTGATATTAAGTGGGTATTTAAAAACAAGATGAATGAAGAGGACTATTTACTAGAAACAAGGCAAGAATTGTTTGTAAAGGATATGAACAAATTGAAGGAATTCACTTTGAAGCAACTTTTGCTCCAGTTGCGAGATTAGAAGCAATAAGAATGTTCTTGGAATTTGTGTGTTAAGAAAGATTCAAATTTTATCAAATGAATGTTAAATCAACCTTTCTTACTGGAGACTTAAAGGAGGAAGTATACATCAAATGACTAGAAGGTTTTGACTTTTCTGTGTTATCTTCCATAATGTCCCAAGGTTGAGAAAGGAGATTGATGGAGGTAACCTCAAACTGCTTAGGGTTCAACATCTAGGCATACTAAACCAGAGAGGGCTCTCTCTATGAGCTTACAACCAATGATGACTAGAGTGGGAAAAGATGTTAGGCTAGTTATTATAGCACTAGGGTTTTTCAGATTTAGGGTTTGCTGGATCAGAGGTACAAATCAGGGAACTAGGCTAGGTCTTCAAAGGTTCAGTTGCATGAGACATAAAAGAGAAAGGTAGGCATGATTTTGTGATAGCTTAGGAGTTGGTTGATGTAGTGTTAGGGTTGAATAGGTAAGAAAATAAAGATGAGCATGTGAACCATGAATTCATCTATCAAAAGATTCAGCTCATAAAATGAGATTCCTAACAAAACAAATCTTAATTACAAGAATTTTGTTTAATACTTCTTAGGAAAATCACTGAAAAGCATAGATATGGAAAGGAAACTAATTTATCATTCATATAGATCTTTAATAGGAGAAAAAAAAGACCACAAAATCACACCACAAGAATTCATGAATAATAGTTGCAACTTGGCCTTTGATTTCCTGTAAAAATATGATGAAGTACAAGCTACAAGGTTTCCACTCTCTGATGTCCGACCTTTTGTTTGACTCAATGAGGGCTAAATATAGGTGTTAAACGAATTTTCTCATTCTCAGGGGTTGAATCCTTAAGTGTAGGAACTGATCACAAGAATATCCCCAACAAGACCTAATGACTAGGGAGGTTAACAAACTCTCCTCAAAATAGAAAAAACTGATACATTTGACTTTTAGCCACCATTAATGATGACGAATCTACATCAATACGACTCTAAAAAGACATATTTATCATAATTACATTAATTCAAGTCACAACATGAGGATTTACATCATAAAAACCAAGTTTAACTGAAGAAAACTCGAAATTTGGAGTAACAGGCAAAAGCGTAGCACCATCAGGCATAAGCACAACGCCAACTTTGAGGAGGTTTTTGAAGGACTTACACTGCTCCAAATTCAGATCTGAATATACCAATGGAAATTTTGGTATGTATAGTTGTCATTAGACACCTCAATCAAGAAAAATGGACATTCCAGGACCAAGAAAAACACATTCTCCCACAACTACCCCAAAAGCGAAGTGTCTAGTCTAGAAAGGTGGCAGAAAGTGGTTTTTTGACCTATTTTTGGGCATTTTATCCCCCAACCTGTTTGATAAAAAGAAACCAAAAGTATATAGCTATAATTTATAGGTCATTATCTATCCATCCATATAAACTTTTTGACATTTGGAGGTCCGAGGAAAATGCACAACACCATATGGGAAGAGTGCATCGCGAAATTGGAGGAGAGATTTGACTGCCTTCCCGTGATCCAAATTTTGATCTGAAGGTAAAGTTGGAAATATTAGGATTTCTAGTACACAATAGAGTCATCAATCACTGCAAAAACCTTTTCTAAGGCACCTAAAAATTCAATCTCCCAAGACTACTCCAAAAGTGTAGAACTCTCCTGTAGCAACTATATTTTGGCATTTTTACCAAATAATAATACCTATGTATAAACTGAAGGAGGTTTTTGTTCCTTAGTATATTATTGACAAAAAAATCTTTCACTTCTATCAAATGCATCTTCCTTACTTTAGAAGAAAATTTTGAAGTAAGACTATCCCTATATGTGGCAAATGATTTGTCTCTTGGAATGATTTCTTGAGAAATGGTGAAGACATGATCTCATGAGATGAAGTGGGCCCATAAATTCTGATATGACTTCCCTTATGCCTATTATTATTAGTAGTTTCTGATTCCATAGTAAATCCTAGCTCAATGGGAGGGGAAATTAGGGTTTAGTGTAGGGAAAAACAAGAGATTTCGGCAGTTTTAGAAATGAAGGGAGATGAAGGGGTTAGGGGGTTTCTAATTTTTTAGGAAAATTTGGGAAGGTAGGGATGGATGTTAGGAATTGGGAGAAAGTTAAATTTCAAGGAAAGAGTGAGGGGAAGGGGTCCAAAATGTCAAAACACAGTCCTAGCCTAGGAAAGTATAGTCTATGCTAGGATTTGTGGGAAAATGATGATTTTGAGGGATATGAGTGAGGGAAAATGTCTATGGAGGTATATGGAAGGTGTGGGAGGGTAATTGAGCTTATTTTTGAGGGTTTTTATCAATAATTCCACCAAAGAGACTATGAAACTACCTAAACCCTAGGATAGGGAAATTTGATCTTTCCAAGCATGAACGGATGGTGGCAAGGAATCACTTGTCTGCGAGTGAAACTGAGTTTTCTTGGTGGAAATATGTCTTATAAAGTTGGAATGATAAAATGAGAAAATATTTTTTGTATTTTATAGCTTGGAAATCGATTTTATCCTTTGATGATGTAGTGGCCCCACCATGTCCTTTCACATTCTGATTTGATTTGCTAATGAACTGCAACCTTAGAACTTTTTTGCATATATTACATCTTGATGAAGATAATAACACACTTTAGAAACCTTTATTGAATATTTTTCACTCTTAATACTCCTTCAAAAGATGACTTTGATGGTGAAATGACCCATTTTCATGATTTTGACCCTATGATCTAATGATGACATGACATGGAAGAATGAGCTGAATGATGACCATGACACTCTTTCAAAAAGAAATGACCTGACCATGCTGATGTCCATTTACCATGAAGGATGAAAGGGGTAGTAATAAACCTAGACAACTAACAAGTGACCAAATTTTTATTGAAAACCTATTTGAAACCATAAAAATTTGACCTAGGACCCTAACAAAAAAATTAAAAGAGCATAATTTAATCATTGTTGATTGACATGATTGACAGACACTAACATTGGCTCCAATTGGGGATGGAAATTCCTTTAGGAGGTGTCAAGAACACCGTAGACCAAAGAGCCTTATCCATTGGGCATGGAGTCAAAAACAGAAATGCTAAACTCAACACTGAAAAGTCTGACTGAAAAACTTAAGAAAAACTGAAACCGACTTGACTTAACTCAAAAAATTTACTAATAAATGAACTTACTTACACATGGAAGAAAACCGTTGGGATCTTAGGGCCTTCACCTCGGCCTTCAAATCCTAATGATAACCACCCACCTGCTGAAGATATATATATATATATGTATAGATAATCATGTGAAATGATGTTTCTAGTGTAACCAAGCCAGCTAGTGGCTACTTACTTGAATCTTGCTCACACTTTTCTCGAGCAAGCAGAGAAAAAAAAAAAAAGCTAAGCAACTTCGAGTGTCCACTGAAGATGTGCTCATGATCCGTAAATACAATAAAAATCATCTCCCTTGATGACTGAAGCAAATTAGCAAAAGGATCCTGAAACTTGTGAATGACTATTTTTTCTTGATGATCAAGCTCCAGACAAGAATCTTCTTCATTACTCTTCTGATATGACTGCAAATTTTTGTATGAACTTTGTAAAGAGACTCATGCTAAACAAGACAATGAAGCGATTTGCCTAATCAAATTCGTGTCATATTTGTTTTGAAGCTCATAGTTAACTAATGGAGAAGGACTTTGATTACAAATATCATCCAAAAAATCAACTATTGGATCATGGAGAACTTGAGAGGACTGTTGCAACTTGTCATACATTGGTTCCAATGAGACAACATGATTTTCTATAAGCTTGTCATTTTTTGCTTCAGAGATATTATAAAAATTTTTCTTCAAAAACTGAAATGAATCAAAATTTAATGGTACATAATTATCCTACATCAATTCACAATATGTTTGAGATTCTAAACTTTCATATGTGATTTGAAACTCAATGTAACTCAGTGGCTGGGGATTCTGGAGCGAAAGAAGCTTCCATATCACAAGTGACCTCCTCAACCAATTCATGAGAAGGTTGCTCATTTATGCTGTTGACAACTCGCTTATCTACTTTCTTATAATTTCCTCTTATTTTTTCAAATGAGGAGAAACACAAGGGTAAGGAGTATTGATCAAGAATTTCATTGCCTTCTTCGTGCTGAATATCAAAACTGAAAGAATGTTGATTTCTAATCTTAGGAAAGTTTTCTCTCATTAATTAAAATGAAGTAAAACATAAAGGCAAAGACCTTTCACCTGCTTTGAAATTTTTTTCACTTTCTTCATTTCTATCATGGCTAATATGTATAGGCTGAGTGCTACATTTGAGCTGTTGTAGTTGAACTTCCTCCTCCCAAAAACATGTCACTGATTGCCTTGAAGAGTCTGCCTCAATTTCAACAACATAGTCATCATCATACTGATCATACTTGGGTAAATCATCAACATAAGTAATGTCATCAAGCATACACATTAGATTAGCAGATTGCTTCTCCACAGGTTGATCTACAAATCCATTTTCATGACTTTCCATAAATGAATTAAAAAAACTATCATTTTCTGATCTATGGTAACTAAGATTAGGAAGAAAATGGTTAGGGCCAACAACCTCTTCTTCTTCTGAAATAAGTGGGACATGGTGTTTTTGAACAACAAATTCATCTCTCATGATGATCTTTTGCATCATTTATTCTATTGTACCTACCAAAATGTCGAGCTTCACTTCTGAAGATGTCAAGTGCTCGTTCTTTATGTTCTCCCTTTCTTTTGCCTTCAACTTTGACCTTTTGACCAACATATTAGCTTCCATAGCTATTGCACTGTCCTACATTTCTTTGAGTGTTTTAGTGTTCCTTTCTCTCAATTGAAACTCCATGTTTGGATCAAAGGCATCCGGGTAGTGTAAGAGAGCTAAACCAAGAGGCGGTTTTATATTAGCAGGCATTGAATGGTATACTTGATTGAACCTCGCTGAAAAGTGTTGCACTATTTCTCCTGGATTCCTTTTTAAATGATTATATTATTCTAAAATCAGAAAAGGATTACTCTTGATCACCCATTTATTAAGAAATACTTTCACAAACTGATGGAAATCAAAATATGCTTGCAAGTGGCAAGTTCTTGAACCATTCCTTGGCTTCGCCTTGCAAAGATAAAGCAAAAATCATGATACTGACATCATCTTCTTCAACCTCAAAAAGGTTAAGAAAATTTTCAAAATCCTAAATGTGTTTTTCAATAGTGATGTTACCATATTCTCCATCAAACCTGGGAATGTATTTGTAATAATTTTGAAGGAAATCATGGAGTATAAGAGGTAAGATGAGTGGCTTGTATCTATCTGGAATTTTACAAGGTGTAGGAGTATGTACAGAAGCTGTAAGATTAGTCTTTATCACTTGAGGCTCATCAAGTTGAAGATGGTCATCATAAGATTCAAAAGAAGGGTCATGACCAAGATCAAAGGCGTAAGGAGAATTTGAATTCACAATTTTCAAAGGAAAGGAATCAAATGCAGGTTTGTGATCTTTTCTCAAATACAATATACATTGGAAAACCTTCTTGACATTCTCAAGAAAAGAGAAGAAATAATTCATGACAAAGAACATGATTTCTTGAATGAAAGTCCAAGTTGAATACCCGATCTTCCCACGTTGTCTTTTCATGTTTTCGTTGGTAAGGTTAATCCTACATTGGAGTCTTGGATTTGATTTCGAAACTAATTTGGAGTGGCTAGGTGGATAATTTTAGCCTTCCTGTGTTCGATCACTGTCCACCATCAACATCTGATCCTTGTCATTCATAACCAAGGAAAATGTGATCTTTCGATCCCCGACAATGACTTCAAAATGTTATCCTCCACAATGTCCCAAGGTTGAGAAAGGAAATCAATGGAGGTAACCTCAAACCACTAAGAGTTCAGCAGCTAGCCCTACTAAACCAGAGAGGGCTCTCTATGAGCCCACAACCAATGATGATTGGAGTGGGAAAATATGTTAGGCTAGTTGTTACAACACCAGGGTTTTGCAGATTTAGGGTTTGTAGGATTATAGGTATAAATCAAGGAACTAGGATAGGTCTTCAAAGGTTCAGTTGCATGAGATATAAAGGAGAAAGGTAGGAATTTTTTATGATAGCTTAGGAGTTGGTCGATGTAGTGTAGGGTTGAATAGGTAATAAAATCAAGATGAGCATGTGAACCATGACTTCATATATCAAAAGACTGAGCACATAAAATGAGGTTCCTAACAAAAAAGATCTTAATTACAAGAATTTTGTTTAATACCTCTTAGGAAAATCACTGAAAAGAATAGATATGGAAATGAAACTAATTTATCATTCATATAAATGTTTAATAGGAAAAAAACAATACCACAAACTCACACCACAAGAATTCATGAATAATAGCTGCAACTTGGCCTTTGATTTCCTGTAAAAATACGATGAAGTACAAGCTACAAGGTTTCCACTCTCTGATGTCCAACCTTTTGTTTGACTCAATGAGGGCTAAATACAGGTGTTAAATAAATTTTCCCACTCTTAGGGGTCGAATCCCTCAGTGTAGGAACTTATAACAAGAATATCTCCAACAAGACCTAATGATTAGGGAGGTTAAAAAACTCTCCACAAAATAGAAAAACTGATACATATGACGTTTAACCACCATTAATGATGATGAATCTACATCAAAATGACTCTAACAAGACATATTTACCATCATTACATTAATTCAAGCCACAACATGAGGATTTACATCATAAAAACCAAGTTTAATTGAAGAAAACTCGAAATTTGGAGTAACAGGCAAAAGCGCATCGGCACATACAAAAGCACAGCGCCATCAGGCATAAGCGCAACACAAAATTTGAGGAGGTTTTTGAAGGAATTCCACTGCTCCAAATTCAGCTCTGAATATACCAATGGAAATCTTGGTATGTCTAGTTGTCATTAGACACCTCAAGCAAGCAAAATGGACACTGCAAGACCAAGAAAAATTCATTCTCCCATAACTACTCCAAAAGTGCAACGCCTAGTCCAGAAAGGTGGAAGAAAGTGGTTTTTTGAACTTTTTTGGGCATTTTATCCCAACATGTTTGCTTAAAAGACACCAAAATTAGATAGCTATCATGTATAGGTCATTATCTATCCACCCATATAAACTTTTTGGCATTCGGAGGTCTGAGGAAAAAGCGCAACACCATATGGAAAAAACTCAACGCCAAATTGGAGGAGTGATTTTGCTGCCTTCCTGTGCTCCAAATTTTGATCTTAAGGTACCCTTGGAAATTTTAGGATGTCTAGTACATAATAAATTCATAAATAATTGCAAGCACCTACTCCAGGGCACCTAAAAATTCAATCTCCCAAGACTACTCCAGAAGTATAACAAGTCTCCTGTAGCAACTATGTTTTAGCATTTTTACCAAATCATAATACCTGTGTATACAATGAAGGAGGTTTTTTTTCCTTAGCCTATTATTGACAAAAACCTCTTTCAATTTTTTCAAATTCATCTTCCTTACTTCATAAATAAATTTTGAATTAAGACTGTTCCTATATGTGGCAAATGATTTGTCTCTTGGAATGATTTGTTGAGAAATGGTGAAGACATGATCTCATGTGCTGAAGTGGGCTCATACCTGCTGATATGAAATCCATTATGCCTCTTATTCTCAGTAGTCTCAGACTCCATGGTAAATCCTAGCTCAATTGGAGGGGTGTTACAAATCCATTTGGGCACATCAAATCCAAACATTCAGATTAGTGTTTTAGGGCTCATCGAACCCTAATTTAAGTTGTTTTATGCCCTAGACAAGTCAACCCTTTGAATGCCTCCTTCCCAGATAGTTTCATGACTTGAAGGCATCCATAAATTGCCTCTAAACGGACCAACGTAGGTATGCCCTTATGAAGGTGCGCTGCAGAGCAGCTAAGTCCACTGCCAGGGTGCTCTGCAGAGCACTTAGGCTTCCTTTCACCTACGCTGGGTGAGAATGAGCGAAATTCACATAGGGTTTGCAGAATATTCTTATCCTTTGGAGTCATCTAGAAGTTTCCCTTTCTTATCAACTCCTATGAGCTCTAAAATGGATGAGGAATGAGTTAAGGATAATCCTATCCTCTCATCCCTTCCTCCACGGAACTAATTCTAACCATGTAAGGCCATTCAATGTCACCATTAATGACAAAACCTCCTTCATCTTCCTATAAATTGACCACCCATTTAAGTGATCGGGGGATGGATTGTAAGGAGATAATGCTGCTATGAGACTTGACTTTTGAGAAAATGATGGGATGCCACAAGATTGTCTTGCTTTTGATGTGATGTGGATGGGATCCAAGCTGGAGGAATGACTTTAAATTAGACACTAATGGTTTTAATTCCTTCTTCTATCTAATCAAGTGTTTGAACCTTTTTCCATATGATGTGTCCTTTCATAATGCTTATATGTATGAATTGCTTCTAATTCCTTTCATTTATATTCAATGGATTGTATGCTTTGATCGGTTTTTGTCTTCTGTTGTATTGACAGGGTACTTTTCAAGCGGATTAAGTACGGGAAGGAGCGACGGAATCGATACAAGGGAGACAAGAGGAAAGCGGAACTACAGGTAGGCCTTCTATTCTCATTTCTTATATATTGCTTATAGGGAAAGTATAAAACACTTTAAACTGTTGTTCTAGGCACAACTACTTGTCTAGTGAATTAGTATTTATCCATAGATGCTAAATTCTCCAAAACAAATTGGCGACTCCACTGGGGATTCGAACCCATAATCTTTGGTTTCGCAGACTAGAGCCTTATCCATTGGGATAGGCTTTTGTGCATGATAGAACAGGCTGTGACCTGTTACCATGAGCACCACTAGATCTACTTAGGATATTTTGTATGCTCAAACTTGCGATTGACCTGTTACCCGACACTTCTGAAGAAGAAGTGCATTTCTTGGAATTAATCCATCTGGATGAAACTCGCCGTGATGCCACATTGGCTAATGAAGTGCATAAAAATGTATTAAGGTGCAATATGATAGGAATTTTAAGCCTCGTATCTTCTCAGAAGGAGACCTGGTCTTTCTTTATGATTAGGAAGCTGATAAACTTGGAGCAGGGAAATTTGAACAATTGAGGATAGTTCCTTTACTTTGTCAACCTCGTTAAAAAATGAAACAGGTCAATGAGGATAGTTCCTTGTCCTATGTCAACATCGTTAAAAAATGAAACAGGTCCCATGAGGAGATTTCTTTGTCTTTTGTCAACCTCATTAAAAAATAAAACCAAGGATGAGGATAGTTCTTTTACTATGTCAACCTCATTAAAAAATGAAACAGGTTAATGAGGATAGTTCCTTGTCTTGTGTCAACCTCGTTAAAAAATGAAACAAGGAACCTAAGCAGAGTTCATTGTCTTGTGTCAAGCTCATTAAAAAATGAAACAAGGTCCCAAGTTCCAAGTTGAGTCTTTGATTAGATCTCTGTAGAGCTATAAAAAGGGCCTCTTTCACCTGTAGTTACCTCACATTAATATTTCAATCCGGAAACGTCTTGCTATTTCAAAGAGTGTCTCAGTCTGAGGCTTAGCACTTGTCAGAGTAATGCTCGTAGTACAGCTGTTTAAAAACTACATAAGTAAATAGATGCGTGTCTACAACTTAACTACTTCAAAAGGCTAAATCACACCAAGAAATGCATCAGTCAAAGGTTCAGTAGCAATAACCCATCCTTTTCGTAACTGATAAGAACAGATCCGAGGTTTGGGAGTCAGGTAGCAGATGCTGGCGCTCACTACAGCCTGAGATCATCCTTAATGAATTGAAATGAAATGACAAGTAAAGGAAATAGCAATGAAATAGAACAACAAATCAGCCAAGGGTTCGGTAGCAATAACCCATCCCTTTCATAACTGATGGGAGCAGATCAGAGGTCTGGGAGCCAGGTAGCGGATGCTGATGCTCACTACAGCCTGAGACCGTCCTTAAGAAATGACAAGTAAATAAAACAACAAATCAACAATCTTGAAATGGAACAACAATTGAAATGGAACAACAAATGAAATGGAACAACAACTAAAATGGAATAGCAATTCAGAAATGGAACAACAACTAAAATGGAACAGCAATTCAGAAATGGGACAACAACTAAAATGGAACAACAATTGAAATAAGCAATAACCAAGTTCGTCAAGCTGTAACTCTATTTAATCACTCCAATCAAAACATCAATCCTTCGCTCTAAAAAGATGTACACATACTATGGAACAACACTACCAATGAAATAATATTAAAACCATATAAACTCAACGTGCTTAATCTGATTCTGTTATTGCTCTAAATAAAAACATACGATTTCATCTCAAAATGAAAACAGTAACATTCAAGGATTCAATAATCATGTGAAGTCAGACTTTTCAAGATAACTGCTGTAATGCTAAAGCACAATCGCATAAAACTCTGTAATGGAATGACAGTATCCTGTAGAGATTAATCAACACTTAAAGGATTGGTAACATGATACAACGTCAATATAAGACTTTTGTTGGCAGAAACATTAAATAAGTTAAACATAACAGAGCATGTAATATAAACGTTCTTAAAACACAACAGATTACCATATCACGTCTATAAAAAAACCACACAGAAACCACGTGTAATGGTACAAGAGCAAGTGTCCTCCAGGGCCGGGCCCTTAGCCTCCAAGGGTACACCGCTTAAGATTGATCCAGGCTCAAAGATAAAAGAGTAACCAAGTCTATATTAATGTATGAAGTAGAATTACAGTAACTCAAGTCTTCAACAGAACATAGAGATCATAGTCTTGATCTTTCTTAAAAGAAATTACTAAAAAGTCATCCCTTTCTAGCTAACAACGCTATCCCTTATGTAAGGATGATGACAGAGATATCTAGATACAAAGATAGATAAAATAGTGATCCCTCAGGATCTAAGATCCTGAGGGATTTGCAGAATCGTTAAAATAGCGATCCCTCAGGATCTAAGATCTTGAGGGATTCGCAGAATCGTTAATCCTGAGTCACTTCTTTCCTTTTCTGCTCCGAGCTGGTATCTCCACTTCCTTTCCTGGGTTGGTCCGTTTTGATCTGGTTTGCACGCGGTCTCCCATCAAAGTGATAGCAATTAGTTCATCTTTGTCTTTTCCTTTGGGATGGCCACATTCCGTTTTTCCTCCCTCCTGCACATAGGAATGACAATTATCAGCGTTCTCCATTAATCTCACGTGTTTCGTTATAAATCCTTATTATTGTCTAAGTTTCTAATGCAAAAGGCTTATAAGTTCTAATGAAAAGATACTGAAATAACCATTGAAACATACCTTCTTTGATACTCCACACACCCCCCAGCTTACCCTTTTTCATGGCTTCATGAAAACATTGTAGTTGACATGCAAAGCAGTGAGTGAGTAGGCTGGAGATGGAATCTCGTGTGGGGGCCTACAGTCGTGATGCGAAATTAAATGATCAAAGAAATGGCCTGTCTGGCCCTCAGGCATCTCATACAGGGCTTGGTATCCGGGTGTAGGATGCCAAATGATTGGACTTCGGAACCTATATCCTAACTAGGATGGCCCTGCCCTCAAAACAATTTTGCCATAAAGGGGGAATCGGTTAGCAGCAAGTTTAAAATTCTCATACTTAAATGGTTCTCTAAGCTGGATGTTCAGATTAGATATTCGATATCGAAATTTAGCTGCTTCAACAACAGGGTCTTTAATAGAGGAAAAGTATTCAAGCCCCTGCCGAATGATTGCTTCATGCATGGGTCCTAATGCTTCAATCACTCCTGGAGCCCTCATGAGATTTCTATGTCTCCTCCATAACTGTTCTGGGTCTCTAGGCTCAGCTCTTACCCATAGATCTAATCCGTTTTCTTGTATTTGAAAAGCGTTGTAGGCTGTGAGCCATTTAATTTGATTGACTGCAAATGAGATAAATGCTTGCAATTGAATGTCCCCAAAAAAAGGGCCAGGGTTCAATTCGGTCTCTTGTTCTAGTACAATGTTATGCAAGTAAAATTCACACAATAACCTTTGCACTTTTACCCCATAATGTTTATAGCAATTTATAAAATCATTTATAGTGTTAATTTGTATGGGAGCACCTGCTTTAACAACCTTTATTTTCAATTGTAAATACCTTTCCATTAGAAATAGGGCATAGTTCTTGGCAGGGGCTCTACATGCTAGGACGTCGTTGTATAGGGAACACAAGGTATCCATTTGTTTGATAACTACATCTAATCTACGAGTTACTTTTGTAACTTTCTCTTGTTCCCTTCGCATCCTTCGAAAGCTTGGCTTTCAGATAAGTTGACGTTCCTTAGCTGCTACTGTAGTTCTTCATATTTTTCTCGGGGGACCATTTTCTCCCTAAGCTTTTCTGCTTCTTGCTGGGCCTGCTTCAAATGTTTGTGAAGGGTTCTCGTTTTCGGATCCTTCTTCCATGTAGCCGTGGAGGTCGGGAGCTTTACTTGAACTTTCTTATTGCGCTGCTTCGAGTTCAGAACCCTTATTACTCCCGAAGGTGGTGCCTCCTTCTGAACCATCTTATCATCCTTTTCAATTTTAACACGAACTCCAGCCCACTGCCGTTCCTTTTCAAATGGAACAACAGTCTGCTCTTCAGCTTCATTTGGAACAACAGTTTGTTTTTCAGCTTCATTTGGAACAACAGTTTGGCTTTTGTCAAGGTTTTGAGCAGTGGGATGGACTCTGGTCCTCCGCCTCTTGCCCTTAAGGGATCTTACTAGTGTGGTCAGACCTTTTCTTCCTGAAGTCCATTTTACCCTTTGCCTTTCCTTTAGAATCCTAATCTGCTGGTGAAGCTGGACTATTATGTTCAACAATGTCCGCTGTTCCCTTCGTAATTCCCTTATTTCCATCATCTCTTCAGAAAGAACAGCAGGCTGTTCGCTACAGTTTGGACTGTGGACAACTTCCTAATTTTCTCCCTGGGGTGGCTGTTCCGAGGTAAGAACCTTACTTGGCTTGGTTATTTCTTGGGCTAATTCTTCTTCTGCCCTTATTTCCTCCAGAATTTCTTCTGGTGCCTTCTGATTAGGAACGGGCTGTTCCTGCTCAGCGTTTATTGATATCTTCTCATTATGAATGGACAAATTTTCTACCTCCACCTCTTCTGCATGCAATTCCTCGGGTGCATCTTTCTCCTGGGGTTTCTCTACGGCATGGAGGTTTGATGGACTTAGGGGTTTTCCATATTCGCCCATATTGGCCAAAATGTTGGCCAATTCATCTTCCCCTAATGGGTCTTGTAATGGGCTACCTTCTTGCTGTTCCATTCCTTCCTCCTGCTCGAACTGCTCAACTTCTTTTCTCTCATATCCTTCCTCTTCAGATTGCTCATCCTTTTCTTCTTCTTTCTCCGCAGATTGCTCTGCCTCCTCTTCTTCTTCTTCTGTTTCTGCCTTTGCAGACCGCTCTTCTTCCTCAACGTCTTCTTCTTCTGTTTCTGTCACTGTAGACTGCTCTGATTCCTCGTTGTTTTCTTCTTCCGTTTCTGTCTCTGCAGACTGCTCATCTTTGATTTCTATTGCTTGGCTCGTGCCTTCCTGGGGCTTCTCTAGCCCTCCTCGTAGCCATGCGAGCCTTGCCGATTTTCTACGTTTTTCTGGTTGTTCGGGTGTACTAGCGTCATGTTTCCGTTTTTCAGATCGTTTTCTAGGTTGCTCCTTTGTGCAAGTGTCCTACTTCCATTTTTCTGAACATTGGGGTGTGCTAGCAACTTGTTTTCGTTTTTTTGGGCGTCTCGATGTGGCCGTCCCTCTATTTATGATGGTAATTAGTTCTTCCCAGCTTCTCTGCTGCTGGGTGAGACTATAATTAACTATCAACCGAATTAATCTGTGGTGGCTAACGACTGATTCTACGTGCTGTGCCCTTTTCATACTTCGTGCAACGTCATGCAATAGTGAATTAAAAATGCAGGTAAATTCACAGAACATTTCTATTTTAAGACAGCTAGGAGTTTAAGATGTCGTGGTCTTACCACGTCTTTTCTACCTTCACAGGTGATGTAGCTTTAGATGATTTTTGCTAATTCCACCCATGGCTCTCCTAGCATTGCTGGCAGCACCCCCTTTCCTCGAATTTTCAAACTCTAGCCCTCGTCCTGAAAGATTTCTAAAATCTTCTGCAGCCTTTCCTTCTTTATTGTCCATATTAGTCCAGTGGCTGGTAGTCCCGAGACTTTTGCTATTATGTCATCGGTGACTGCTATTCGCCTTCCTCTTACTGTGGAGTAGTATTCCTGTAAATTCTGTAAAAGTTCTATCGCTACTGTTTCATTGGACTCCTTCAGGCGGTTGAGATAGGTCAACCATCCTGCTTTCTTCAGGATTCTTCAGGCTGCAGCCGAAACAGTTAATACTTGTGGTTCTCGATGAACTGACCTTCCTCCCATAGTTTCACTGCAAATTCTCAAAGGAACGGTAGCTGTTTGTTGAAAGGTAGAGAAGCTGGTGGCGTATTACTTGTTCAACTTCTAATGCTACGGTGTATGCTGTGGAAATGGCTTCGAACAACAACTCATGCAAAAGAAAACAAAAATAGAAAAAGATAATACCGTTGAGCCGTACTGTGCCCGAGTACACAATTTCTCAAATAATGGACTGACACGTGCTCTGGGGAATGATGAGGTTACCTCCCCCCCCGCAATGTGATAGGCTGTCCCAGCCGTCAAATAAAGGAGCGGCATCTGTTCTGCCATGAGGTCTTTATGGAACAGCGTATGGCAATATGCCATGCTTACAAAAACAACCTATTACTGAAATCGAGGTATAAAGTTACATCGCTTTAATACGTAAGGG
>APFE031698162.1:211975-257337 GCA_000404065.3 Pinus taeda | reverse complement strand
GTACACCACTTGAAGTTATTCCAGATTCAAAGATGAAAGAGTAACCAAGTTTGTATTAATGCATCAAGTAAAATTACAGTAGAGCAGTTCTTAACAAGACACAATGATCAAAGTTTTGATCTTTAAAAGAAATTACATAAAGGCATAACCACTTTTTCTTAGCTAACAGTGCTACCCTTTATATAAGGGTGACAATAGAGATATCTAAATGCAGAAATAGATAAAATAGCGATCCCTCAAGATCAAGGATCCTGAGGGATTCGCAGAACCGTTAACCCTCAGTCATTTCTTCTCTTTTCTGCGCCAAGCTGATATCTCCACTTCCTTTCCCGGGCTGATCCGTTTTGTTCTGGTTTGCATGCGGTCTCCTGTCAAAGGGACAACAATTAACCCGTCTTTGTCTTTTCCTTTAGAATGACAAAATTTCGTTTTTTCTCCCTCCTACACAAGGAAATGACAATTGTCAACATTCTTGTCTTGCATATTAATCTCACATCTTTTATTACAATTCTTTATTGTTTTCTAAGTTCATGATGCAAAAAGGCTTGTAATTTCTAATGAAAATATACTGAAATAACCATCAAAACATACCCTCTTTAGTACTCCACAGCTTTCACTAGCCAAAAACTGAGTGGGAAAAATTTGGGACAATCTACATGTGAGAAAGAGATGATGTCCATCTTACATGCAGTAGATACCTCGTGACCATACTTATTGGGGTGGTGTTTCCAAATCTGCACAGACCATCAAAGCCTAGAATATTTTTTGGAGCAATGTCTATTTTCGCCAGTGAAAACTAAATGGCTTGCTAAAATTTTGGGATATGATTATGATAGAATTTACAAGAAAGGCCGTGACAATGTAGTAGTGGATGATTTATTGCACCAATTTGAGGATGAAAGCACCCTACTATAAATCTCTCTTCCCATACAAGATTGGATTGAAGAATCCCACAAGGAATGGTTCTCACACCCCTCTCTCTTCCAATTCATTAATAACTTGAGAGCAGATCCTAATTCCTCAGTTGTCTACTCTTTGAAGGATTATATTCTTTGTTACAAGGATTGAGTAGTGATATCATTGACATCCATCCTCAAAACTCGCATTTTGGTAGAGTTGCACTCATCTCCCACTGTCAGGCATGCAGGCTTTTAGAAGATTTATGCTCACACTTGTTGTTCTTCCTTTTAGACGAGCATGAAAAATGACATTCTTACCTTTGTAGCTGAATGTGATGTGTCTCAATGCCACAAAGGAGAAACAATTAAGTTACTAGGAACCTTACAACCATTGCCAATACTTGCCTCCGTCTTGATGGATGTTTCTATGTATTTCATTACTAGTCTCCCAAAGTTAGGAAACAGATCCGTCATCATGGTGGATGTGGATAGAATTTCTAAATATTCGCATTTTTGTGCTCTACCCCACCCATTTAACCCCACTTTGGTGGCTGAAGCTTTCATGGACTAGATCTTCAAACTGCATGGCATTCCAACTTTCATTATATCTGATTGTGACACAACTTTCACCAACGAATTTTGGTAGGAAATTTTCAAGCTACAAGGCACCCAAATCCAACTAAGTAATGCATATCATCCCCAAGCTGATGGTCAAACTGAATCAATCAACAAATGTTTGGAGACATACCCAAGGTGCTTCACTTTAGAAAAGAAGCATTAATGGGTACAACGACTACCTTTAGATGAATGGTGGTATAATACTAATTGTCATGAAGCCAACCATATGACTCCATATGAAGTAGTGTATGGAAAACTCCCACCTTCACCTATTTATTATATCCTTGAATTCTCTAAGGTGCAAGCAATTGATAAACTCCTACAAAATCGTGCCTCCATGCTAGCTTGTCTCAAATATAATCTCCATAAAGCTCATAATCAAATGAAGAAATAGGCAGACCAACATCATTTAGAGCGTACATTTCAAGAAGGGGGTAGGGTATTCGTGCGACTGCAACCATATAAGAAAACATTCCTCAAAGAAAAGGGATGCCAGGAATTAGCTCCCAAATTCTATGGACCTTATCAAATACTTCAGCGAATTGGAGTAGTAGCCTACAAGTTGGCCTCGCCACCAACTTCAAAAATCCACATAGTATTCCATTTATCATGCCCCAAGAAAGTGGTGGGGAACAATTACAGAATTCAAACTAGTCTACCCAAATTAGATGAGGAAGGTTCACTCTGGCTCCAATCTGAATAAGTCCTCGATACTCATGAAAGACATCTGCGTGGATGCACGATTGTGGAAGTCCTCTTCAAGTGGAAATACACCTCTCTAGAAGATGCGACCTGGGAACCAACCACTATTCTTCAGCAGTTTTTACGGCTTCAACCTTGAGGACAAGGTTTCATTTAATGGGGGAGGGCATGTGAGGGTTCAACCATATCCCCTTTATTTATGTAATAAACCCAATGGGGTCGAGTCATAGTCATAGTTAGTTAAAGAGTCAATAAAGCCCATATTAATAGTTAGAAGTGGTTCACCCACATTTAAGAAAGGGACCACAGTTAGTTGCAAATTGACCGTAATTTATAAATAAAGTGGTTAAACCATGTTATGCAAATGAACACTAGTTGTTAGGTTGTTAAAGGTCATTTAGCTATAAATAGTCATAGTTAGAAGGGAAAGATCATTGAACCTTATTTTGTAATTGAGCTCTACTCTGTTGGAGGTTTCTCCCTTGAAGATGCAAGTGAACATTGCTTTTATCTCTGAATAATAAAACACTTGTCATTTTTCCCATTTTAGTCTATTTTGTGGGTTGTATTTCTTCGCATCTTTGGTACTTTGGAATTTCTCGCAGGTCAAGAGCATAATAGATGGAACAAAAAAGACTGAAGTTGTACTAAGCTCCAAAACACAACACCAGAAATTTGGATTTAGGTGCTACGAAATATTTTCATAGCACTCTTTCCAAAAACTTATAGGTGTTGTGAAATATTTTCGTAGCGCTTCCAAAAACTTTGTTTTCAAAATTTTTGGAAGGTGAAATGACTCATTCCTCTATAGACTCAATTCCTTCGTGATCTAGCTCAAATCCTAGCTCAAACAAGATGCTCCTCCCGCATCTTGTCATCAAACATTCACCTCACTCATTTTTTTTAATGGTCTAAATTTTAGTTGAATGGACAAATTATGCCTACAAGGAAAAACAGAGGAATTTCAAAATATCTTCAAAGGTCATGGTAAAAGGAGGAACGCATTACAACTAATGTTCTCATAAATTAATATTTTATAGACATATGATCCATGTGGACAAAGGTGGCCACCCAACTATTCCACCTAGATCTCTAATTGATTTCATTTGTTTCCTTGTTTATTTCAGCATTCACTATTTTTAGCAGGTGTTCAGGTCCCAAACTTCCGGAGTAGTTTTGACCCCCTAAATGATATTATTTTGAGGGTTACTACAGGTTTGTGGCCATAGGGCCTACGAAAATACATGTATTACTCAAAGAGACATTTCCCATAAGATATCATATGCACCAAACAAAGATAATATGACCAAGTTATGACCTCGGGAAGTTGGCTGCCCAACTAACCCCAACGAGACAAACAAACTCTTGGCGTTACATCTCCTGGGGTTATGGTTTTGGTTGTTTAGGCTTTTCTCACATTTTTCAATAATAAATAGTCCCTTGAGCCTCATTGTCACACAGTTCGGAGGCATGTAGTAGTCACATCTCTTCTCGGAGATAAGCTCCCATCGCCTGAGTTAGATTTATTTCCATTTTGTTTGTAATCATATTTCAGTAATTGATATTAATGAAATGAAGTGTTATTTCTATTGCATCTCTATATTTATCATTATATATGTAATTTATTGCATTCCTTTTTAAATTCGCATCAGTGGTATCAGAGTCATCTTATCTTTCTTTGTTTTTCTTTGCATGTCCCCAACGAGGTCAGGATATAAGGAGTAAGGAAAACTGGCTGAACCTTTGCAAGACGAGCCTCTCAAGTCTTGACAGTCTCCCATGGGGGAAGAAAAAAAATATGAGGGGGCAGGATATCCTATCAAGATCTTGCTCGAGGAAGCCGTTGAGCGACAAAGGAACGCAATGATGGACAACTTTGCCCAAATCCTTTAGTGGCTACCCAAGGGTGACAAATCTACTTCTAGAAGCTACTCTGGAAGCATCAAACCCTTTAAGGTATAGGTTAACTTTGACATTCCTACATTTGAGGGTCAAATAGATGCAGACAATATAGATAAATGGTTAAATTTTCTAGAAAGATATTTTTTTGTTCATGATTCTTCCTATCGGGAAAAGATTACTTCTTCTCTTCTCAAAGGTGCCCCCCAAGTCAAGGACTAGTAAGAAAACTACTGTGAGCAGAAGGATGAAAGTAAAATCTCACTATTTTCTGATACATCCACTTTCGATTCGTTCCGGGATGCTAAAAAGGAGCAGTAATACCCTTTTGGGAGCTATGACGATAAATACATAAAGTGGAACACAATGCGACAGGGAAGGCACCATGACATGTCAGAGTTTACCAATGTTTTTCATGCCCTTCGCATGAAGTTGGGTATCAAGGATTCTAATAAACATTTGGTGCTCAATTATCAAGGCTACCTACATAGGTACATCTAGGATTAGATGGAATTCCTAGATATCTCCTCACTCAGCACAACATACTGATACATTGTCAAGATCAAGCAGAAGTTGAAACAGAAAAAGTGAGAATTTGGATCTGTGAATCCAAAAGCAAGGGAAAGGCGCCCCCAAACCATAGAGAAAAGGAGAAAGCCAAGGCATAGCAACCCAGAATAACCCATCGATGCCGCAAGCAAAGAACAACACCACGAAGATAAAAAAGGACATGGGAAAGTGGTCTAAGTTCCATAAGCGCTCCACTTAGAAAACAAGTGAGTTTCGGGCCAAGAAGTCACTGGTGATCAAGCTAAAGGCTTCTGAGTTCAATGCATGTTCTGACTCTGAGTCAGAACCGAACAAGGGGAATGACAAAGGGAAGCATATCATTGATGCGGAGCCCCGTGCCACCATGGTCACCACCAAGATCCATAAGATTGAGCCTAAAGATGGAGAAGAGGGGGAGAAACTATTCCACTCACAGATGTGGGTGAAGGGTTCTTCGACGCAGTTCATTGTTGATAGAGGAAGACAAAATAACCTCATTTAAGTAGATGTTATGAAGCGGCTGGGCCTATCGACTAAATCACATCCTTAGCTGTGTACCATTCGGTGGCTTCACTAAGAACAAGATCTCTGTGTCATCCAACAGTGTCACCTTCCCTACAACATCAAGCTCTTCATAGATGAAGTATTGTGTGATGTTTCTCCTCTTCAAGTTTGTGATGTATTATTAGGAAAATCATACTTATGGAAGCAACATGTTGTATATGAATCCAGGCCTTGCTCTATTATTATTTCCAGGTACTAAGTTATACAAGATACCAGAGGTAGCCCCACCTACCGACATCTCTTTGATCTCTGCTAAGCAATGTAGTAAGGTCATCTCCCAAACTAGGTAACTTGTTTTCTTTATAATTCACTCTCAAAGTAAGGGGAAGGTTGTAGCCACATCCATGACCCTTGAGAAGGGTTCCTCCAAGAAGCAGAATTAGGTGGATACGTTCATGGAGGAATACAAGGATATCTTCTCCTCACCCATAGTGGTACCCTTGCATTGTCACGTCAAGCATTCAATCGATCTGACTCCTTGAGAACATCTACTAGATGGGACAATATATCACCACTCTATTATGGAAAATGGAGAGATCAAGCAGTAAATCCAGGAGTTTCTTCAAAAATGGCATACTCGACAAAGTTTTGTGCCTTGTGGGAGCCCAATTGTACTTGTACAGAAGAAGTATGGAACTTGGAGGCTCTGCATTGATTATCAGGCACTAAACAAAATCACTGTCAGGAACAAGTACCCAATCCTACCGATTGGTGACCTGTTGGACCAAATCAAGTGGTCCAAGTATTTCAACAAGATTGATCTAAAGTTTGGTTATCACCAGGTTACAATAGAACCCACTGACGTATGGAAGACCACCTTTAAATCTAAGGAAGGCCTTTTTGAATGGTTTGTTATGCCCTTCGGGTTGACAAATGACCCTGCTAGTTTTATGAGGTGAATGGATGACATTTTGCAGCCCTTCAATAACTCGTTCATGGTGGTTTGTCTAGATGACATCCTCATATTCAACAAGAGTTGGGAAGAACATTTGCAACACATTTGGTAGGTCCTTCAAACCCTTCGGCAGCACAAAATGTGTGCCAACTTGGAGAAATGCACCTTTGGCCTAAGCCAAGTCCAATACTTGGGTTACATCATAGATGAGTGTGGCGTGCATGTGGACCCAACCAAGATCCATGTCCTTCAATATTGGCTAGCCCCAACCACTCTAACGGGGCTTTGGATCCTTTTGGACCTTGCAAATTTCTATTGGAAGTTCATGTTGGGATTCTCCTATATCATTTGGCTTCTGAGTCAAATTACTAAGGGTGGAGCGAAAGAAATGTTTTCTTGGTTTGAGTCCCAACAGAAGGCATTTGCTGAGTTGAAGTAACACCTCTGCTCTACAACAATACTCACACTGCCCGACTTGCAATAGACATTTGAAATCGAGACAGATGCCTTAAGCTGTGTTATTTGTGTAGTCCTCACCCAACACGGACATGAAATGGCCTATCATAGTGAGATACTTTCTGATACAATTCGGAATTATCGCACCTATGATAAAGAGATGCATTCAGTCATGCAGGCTTCCCGACAATGGAAGCACTACATTTTGGGGAAGGAGACAGACATCCAAACCATTCATGGACCTCTTTAGTTTATATAGACATAGGGGAAGTTGCAGAATGTTTGACATCAAAAGTGGTCTACATATCTGCAACAATTCCACTTGAACATTATATATAGAAAGGGCAACACCAATCATGTTGCAGACTATAGTTCTCAACTCTTATGGTCATGAGACCTCTCGATGACCGCAACTATACAAAAATGATCTAGATTTCACCTCGACATGCCATATGCTAGTAGATGACAAGAAATTTCCTAATTTTCATCTCTAGGATGCATTATTGTGTTACCTGGGCCACCTTTGTGTTCCTTCAAGCAAGCGTATGAAGCTGATTTGGGAGGCACACTACAATTAGGTCACATGACACTTTGGTGTGGAGAAAACTATGGTTGTACTACATCAGTACTTTTATTTGCCAAAAATCTAATTGGATGTTGGGAAATATATAAGATCCTACACTGTTAGTGCCAACACCAACTCAACCATCAAGAAGCAAGGCTTGTATACTCATCTACCTACTCTCAGTTATCCACGGGAATCCATCTCAATGGACTATATATTTAAACTCTCTTCTACCAAGCATGGTAATGACTGTGTATTTGTGGTCGTAGATATATTTTCTAAGATGGATATACTAGCATCCTACTAGAAGAGTATCACAGCAAAGGACACTGCCAAACTCTTCTTTGAACGAGTATGGGTACATTTTGGGATCCCACAGAACATTATACCAAATTCGGTTAGTAGGTTCCTAAGAACATTCTAGTCAAGCCTCTACACAGTATTGGAGACCAAGCTCACTAAAATGACTACCTTCCATCCCCAAACTGATGGTCAGACAAAGGTCATCAATAGGATGATAGTGCACATACTCCCCATAAACAACTCCAAGCATCCTCGACCTTGGGATGAGAATCTTCCATATGTGCAACATAGTAATAATAGATCTCTCCATAGCTCGACTGGTCATGATCTCTTTCAAGTGGGTCTGGGATTCCAACCATTGTGTCTAATTGATGTTGCCATGCCTCATGTGAATACGCAGATAGAATCCACAAATGTACTATTCAAGTTTGATAAAACGACCAAATTTATTGAATGCATCCAACACATCTACCAGAAGCTTCATGAAATCCTAGAGAAGTCAAATGTCAAGTACATGCAGCGACATGATCAACATCAGGTGCCACACAAGTTTCAGGTGGGTGACAAATTCTAGTTGCATTTATAGAAATAACGCCTTACCAGAGCCCATCGGAAGCTTAGACCACTCCGATATGGTCCTTACACCACTACCAATGATGTGCAAGTCAATGATTTTGAGCTCAACATTCTCCCATTCCTTGGCATGCACCCATTGTTCAATGTGGACTGCCTTCGACCATACTTCCCACCATTATTGGGCACATAAGGCATTGTAGACCAACTCACACCAACAGAGTTAAACCCAGACTACACAGAACAAGGCAAAACTGATTGGATTATAGACACACAGGTCAAGAAGACTCATCGGCAACAGATCCAACTATATCACGTTGTCAAAGTTGGCCAACTCCTGTACCAAGGTGAGTGGCTCACCAGGGACAAGGTTCAACAAAAATTTCCTCACCTCATGGACACTCTACACGCAATGAGGACTATTGCTTCCTATAGGGGGAGGAATGATCCAGGCGGATATTGGTGGTCACCCACCTATTCCACCTAGACCTCTAATTGGTTTCATTTTTTCCTTATTTATTTCAACATTTACTATTTCTAACAGTTTTTTGGGTCCTGCACATCCAAAGCAGATTTTACCCCCTAAACTGCATTATGTTTAGGTTTGTTGTGGCTATCAGACTATGGAAAAACCTTTAGTACTTGAATATACCTTTCCAAAAAGGTATCGTAGGCACCAAATGGAGATAATATGACCAAGTTATGACCCTGGGATGTTGGTTTCCCAACTAACCCCAATGGGCCCAACAAACTCTTAGCGTTACATCTCATGGGGTCAGGGTTTTGGTTTTTTAGGGTTTTCTCATGCTTTTCAATAATAAATAGGCCCTTGAGCCTCACTGTAACATATTTTAGAGGAATGTAGCCTCCACATCTCTTCTTAGAGATAAGTTACCATCACCAGAGTTAGTTTTATTTCCATTTTGTTTGTAAGCATATTTCAGTATTTGCTATTAATAAAATGAAGTGTTATTTCTATTGCATCTTTGTATTTATGGTTATATCTATAATTTGTTGCATTCCTATTTAAATTTGGATCAACATATACCACTATAAAAATGGTAACATAAGTTCTAAAATGTAGATAAAATAAACACTCAATTTGAGTGGATATAGGAAGTAAGAAAACACAGGTTTAGAAATGATAAATTCCCTATTCCAGTTGTTGATGATATGCTTCATGAACTACATGGTGCTCAATTCTTTACCACGATAGATCTTCGCTCTGGCTATCACCAAATACACATGAAAGAAATAGACATTCCCAAGACTACTTTCTGCACTCATGAAGGCCAGTATGAATTCTTGGTCATGCCATTTGGTCTCTGTAATGCTCCATCTACTTTTGAAAGCCTCATAAATCACCTTCTGAGACCATATCTCCGAAAACTTGTCCGTGTTTTCCTTGACGACATTCTCATCTACAACAAAACTTGGGAAAAACATCTTCATCATGTAGACCTGATCTTACAACTAATCCAGAATCACAAATTATTTGTCAAGAAGAAGTCAAGTATTTGGGACACATTGTGGGTCATGAAGGTGTTAAGGTTGATCCCAAAAAGATACAGGCAATGCAAGATTGGTCCTAACCAAAAACCTTGAAGAGTTTGCGGGGATTCTTGGGTCTCATTGGCTACTATCTCAAATTTGTTTGCAATTATGGTTGCATTGCTAGACCCCTCACTAACATTCTCAAGAAAAATTCATTCCTCTGGACTAATGCAGCACAACAGGAATTTGTGGATATCAAACAGGCCATGTGTTCGAATTCAGTATTGGCACTACCGGACCTCACCAAATGTTTTGTGATTGAATGTGATGCTTCAAGTGCTCGTATTGGTGTTGTCTTAATGCAGGAAGGTCCACCCTTGGCTTTTGTGGAGCTATAAAAAGGGTCTCTTTCACCTCTAGTTACCTCACATTAATATGTCAATCCAGGAATGTTTTTCTATCTCAAAGAGTGCCTCAGTCTGAGGCTATCATTTGCCAGAGTAATGCTAGTAGCACAGTGTTTGAAAATACAAGAGTAAATGGATGCTTGTTTACAGCTTAACTACTTCAAAAGGCTAAATCATACGTTTAGAACATTAAGCAATTTATCAGTCAAGGGTTTTGTAGCAATAACCCATCCCTTTAGAAATTGATGGAAAAGGAAATCAGAGAATAGATCAGGGGTCTGGTAGCCGGATAGCAGATGCCAATGCTCACTACTGCCTGAGATCGTCCTCACACCAATAACAAGAAATAGAATGGTAAAGAAATCAAGCAGCATTGAAATGGAACAACAAATCCGAAATGGAACAGCAAACCTAAAATGGAACAACAATTCTGAAATGGAACAACAGGTCTGAAATGGAACAACAATTCGGGAATAGAACAACAATCAAGAAATAGAACAACAATCAAGAAATAGAACAACAACTAAGTCTAACAAACCGTAACGTCTTACTCTATTAAATCAATTGCATCAATCATAAACAAACGCCAATCCTTCACTCTTAAAGATGTACACACAAATGGAACAACACTGATTATTGATACATTATGGAACAACACTGAAAACCATATAGATACAACATACTCAAATAGTAATTTGATTCAGTTGTCACTTCAGTTAGAAAGAATACGATTGCATTTCAAGATAGAACAACAGTATTCAAGAATCCAATAATCACAGAGACTAGAACTTCCAAGATGAATTATGTAACGTTAAGGAACAAGCACATAACAGAAAATCTCTGTAATGGAACAACAACAGTATTCTGTAGAAGCTAACCATATTATATCAACACCTAAAAAACAGTGATATGATGCAGCGTCAATACAATAATTTTGTCTTCAGAAACCTTAATGAATTAAACACGACAGAGCATGTGATGTAAACTTTATAAAACACATCAGATTCCCAGATCACGTTGATAAGAAAACCACACGAAAACCACGCGTAATGGTACAAGAGCAAGTGTCCTCCAGGGACGGGCCCTTAGCCTCTAGGGGTGCATCGCTTGAAGTTATTCTAGATTCAAAGATGAAAGAGTAACCAAGTTTGTATTAATGCATCAAGTAAAATTACAGTAGAGCAGTTCTTAACAAGACACGATGATCAAAGTTTTGATCTTTAAAAGAAATTACATAAAGGCATAACCACTTTTTCTTAGCTAACAGTGTTGCCCCTTATATAAGGGTGACGACAGAGATATCTAAATGCAAAAATAGATAAAACAACGATCCCTTAGGATCAAGGATCTTGAAGGATTTGCAGAACTGTTAACCCTCAGTCATTTCTGCTCTTTTGCGGCGCCGAGCTGATATCTCCGCTTCCTTTCCCGGGCTACTTCGTTTTGATCTAGTTTGCATGCGGTCTCCTGTTGAAGGGACAACAGTTAACCCGTCTTTGTCTTTTCCTTTAGAATGGAAAATTTTCGTTTTTTCTCCCTCTTGCACAAGGAAACAACAATTGTCAGCGTTCTTGTCTTGCATATTAATCTTACATGTTTTATTACAATTCTTTATTGTTTTCTATGTTCATGATGGAAAAAGACTTGTAAGTTCTAATGAAAAGATACTGAAATAACCATCAAAACATACCTTTTTTAGTACTCCACACACCCCCCTGCTTACCCTTTTTCATGGCCTCATGAAAACATTGTAGCTGACATGTAAGGCAGTGAGTGAGTAGGCTGGAGATGGAATCTCATGTGAAGGCCTACAACCATGATGCGTAACTAGGTAGTCAAAGAAATGGCCTGTTTGACCCTCAGGCATCTCATACAGGGCTTGGTATCCGGGTGCAGGATGCTAAATAATTAGACTTTGGAACCTATATCCTAACCAGGATGGACTTGCCCTCAAAACAATTATGCCATAGAGGGGCAAGCGGTTGGCAGCTAGTTTAAAGTTCTCATACTTAAATGGTTCTCTGAGCTGGATATTCGAACTAGATATTCGATATCGGAATTTAGCTGCATCAATGGCAGGGTCTTTGATAGAGGAAAAGTATTCTAATCCCTGCTGAATGATTGCCTCATGCATGGGTCCTAATGCTTCAACCACTCCTGGAGTCTTCATGAGGTTTCTATGTTTCCACCATAACTGTGCTGGATCCCTAGGCTCAGCTCTTATCCATAAATCTAATCCATTTTCTTATCTTTGAAAAGCATTATAGGCTTTGAGCCATTTAATTTGATTAACTGCAAATGAAATAAATCCCTGTAATTGAATGTACCCAACAAAAGGGCCAAGGTTCAGCTTGGTCTCATGTTCTAGTACAAGGTTATGTAAATAAAATTCACACAGTAGTCTCTGAACTTTTACCCTGTAGTGCTTACAACAGTTTATGAAATCATTTATGGTGTTAATTTGTATGGGAGCACCTTCTTTAACAACCTTTATTTTCAATTGCAAATATCTTTCCATTAAAAACAAGGCATAGTTCTTAGCAGGGGCGCTACATGCTAGGACGTCATTGTATAAAGAACACAAGGTATCCATTTGTTTGATAACTACATCTAACCTATGAGTTACCTTTGCGAATTTCTCTTGTTCCTTTCGCAACCCTTCAAAGGCCTGGATTTCGGATAGATTGACATTCCTTAGCTACTGCTGTCGTTCTTCATATTTTTCTTGGGGGACCATTTGCTCTCTAAGATTTTCTGCTTCTTGCTGAGCTTGCTTCAAACCCTTTTGTAGGGTTACTGTTTTTGGATCCCTTTTCTATGCAGTAGTGGAGGCCGAGAGCTTTACCTGAACTTTCCCATTGCGCTGCTTTGAGTTCAGAACCCTTATTACTCTCGAAAGTGGTGCCTCCGTCTGAATTTCCTTATCACGGGTCAACGTTTCATCCATTTCTATTTTAACACAAACATCAGTCCATTGTTGTTCCTTTTCAATTGGGAAAGAAGTCTGTTTCCCAGCATCATTTGGAACAACAACTTGGCTTTTGACGGGGTTTTGAATAGTAGGATGGATTCTGGTCCTCCGCCCCTTGCCCTTAAGGGGTTTTGCTGGAGTGGCCAGATTTTTCCTTCCTGAAGTCCCTTTTACCCTTTGCCTTGCCTTTAGCATCCTAATATGCTGGTAGAGCTGGACTATTATGTTCAATAATCTTTGCTGTTCCTTTCACAATTCCCTTATTTCCGCCATTTCCTCAGAAGGAACAACAGGTTGTTTACTGTGGTCTGGACTGTGGCTAGTTTCCTGATTTTTTTCCAGGGGGGTTTCTTCACTGTTCTTCTCTGGCTGTTCCGGGGCAAGAACCCTCATTGGTTTTGTTATTTGTTGGGCGACTTCTTTTTCTGCCTTTATTTCCTCCGGACTTTCTTCTGGTGCCTTTTGGTTAGGAACAGATTGTTCCTGTTCAACATTTTTTGACATTTTCTCATCATGAACAGGTAGATTTTATTCTTCTGCCTCCTTTGCATGTGATTCCTTGGGTGCATTTTTCTCTTGGGGTTTCTCTCTGGCATGGAGGTCTGATGGACTGGAAGGTTGGCCATATTCGCCCATATTGGCCAAAACTTTGGTCAATTCATATTCTCCTAATGGGTCTTGTAATGGGTTGCCTTCTTGCTGTTCCATTTCCTCCTCCTGCTCGGACTGCTCGGCTTCTTTTTCTTTGTCTCCTTCTTCCTCAGATTGCTCATCTTCTTCCTCTTTTTCTTCTTCTTCTTCTTCTACAGATTGCTCTGCCTCTTCTTCTTCTTCCTCTTCTACAGATTGCTTTGCCTCGTCTTTTTCTTCTGCTTCTGCAGATTGCTCTGCCTCCTCTTCTTTTTCTTCTACAGATTGCTCTGCCTCTTCTTCCTGCATTTCTGTCTCCTTGTCTTCCTTTCCTGACCGTGGGGGTTGCTCATCTTCTATTTCTACTGGCTGGCTGGTGCTTTCTTGGGGCTTCTCCAACCCCCCTCGTAGCCGTGCTACCCAAACCAATTTCCTATGCTTTTTTGGTTGCTTGGGTGTGCTGGTGACATGTTTCGACTTTGCCGATTTCTTGTGTTTTTCTGGACACTCAGGTGTGCTGGTGACCTGCTTCCATTTTTCTGGACGTTCGGGTGTGCTGGTGACATGTTTCTGTTTTCGGGGTGGTGTGGCCAATCCCCCATTTATAATGGAAATTAGCTCTTCCCAGCTACTCTGCTGCTAAGTGAGGCTATGGTTGACTATCAATTGAAACAATCCATGATGACTAACAATTGACTCTACATGCTAGGCCTTTTTCATGCTCCGTGCAACATCATGAAGTAATAAATTCAACAATGCAGGTAAATTTACAGAGAATTTTTGTTTTAGAACAACTAAGAGTTTAATATGTCGTGGTCTTACCACGTATTTTCTACCCTCACAGGTGATGTAGCTTTGGATGGTCTTTGCTAATTCTACCCACGGCTCTCCTAGTGCTGCTGGTAGAACCCCCTTTCCTCGAATTGTCAGGCTCTGTCCCTCGTCCTAGAAGATTTCTATAATCTTCTGCAACCTCTCATTTTTTAATGTCCATACTGGTCCAGTGGCTGGTAGTCCCGAGACTTCTGTGATTATGTTGTCGGTGACTGCTATGTGTCTCCCCCTCACTGTGGAGTGGTCCTCTTGCAAGTTCTACAAGAATTCAATTGCCACTGTCTCATTAGACTCCTGCAAGCGGTTAAGATAGGTCAGCCATCCGGCTCTTGCCAGGATTTCCCAGGTAGCCGCAGAGACTGTTAACACTTGCGGTTCTCTTCGAATTGATCTCCCTCCCACGGTTTTGCTGTAAATTCTCAAAGGAACGACAACTATTTGTGCTGTTGAAACACAGAGAAGATGATGGATGCAAAACTCGTTCAAACTCTAATGCTGCAGAGTATACAGTGGAAATGGCTTTGAATAGCAAGTCATGCTAAAAAAATAATAATAAAAAAAGAAATAGTATACCGTTGAGCTGTATTATACCCAGTACACAACTTCTCGAATAGTGAGCTGATACGTAATCCAGGGAATGATGAGGTTAACCTCCCCCCCGCAATGTGATAGGTTGTCCCAGCTGTCAAATAAAGGAGCAGTGCCCGCTCTGCAACAAAGTCTTTAAGGAACAACGTATGGCAATATGCCATGTTTACAAAAGCAGCATATTACTGAAATTGAGGTGTAGAGTTGCGTCACTTTAACACGTAAGATACTGCGGTGATATGATGTAAGGTTGGGGATAAGACATTTGCCATAAATAGAGAGTCTCATGCGGTCATTGTCAATAGTTTTGTCATGATTGGTGATAATATATATTCATGTGTTATATGGTTGGGGAAATAACATATAATTGATTACCACGGCATAAGAAATAGAAGGATGCTAATAACTTACCTATTGGTGTAAATAATGCGACTTCAATACCATTAACAGTGCTCTGCTGCCGACAGGTGTTCATAACCTTGGCAGAGTTGTTTATTTCACCCATGGAACCATAATCCTTTGTGTATGCTTAGGGAATGTTGTGTAATGTCGAAATGTAGGCCATTATGCTGACTTGGTGACCAGTTAGCCATAATGCCATTCACGAGGAAGGAGCGAATAGTGGGCGGGCCGGCTTGTGATGAGACCTCCTATTCCAAGGGTTGTTTGTTTGATATACCTTTTGGACCATATCCCTGGTGTGGTGGCCATAGTGGGAATGACACTTTGCTTTCGTCCTCATGATCATGGTAGGCCAGCTCTTAATGAGACTTCCTATCTTGCATTTGGCAATTTATAAGTCATGTTTGCTCTTTTTTCTTTGTTTTTCATGAAGTTCCTTCCCTATTTATACACAAAGGGTGGTTCAACACTCCTTAAGAGTTGGAATGGTGGAAGAAGTCTTAACATCCCAATAGGAAGATATAAACCCTTTGCTCTTATTCCTGAATAATAATCAAAGAGGATTAAAAGGGACCAACATGATATAGATAACCAATCAGAGCAAAATTAGTAGAAGAATGACAACAAAAGATGATGAATAAGCATGTCTTTCCTTCTGTCCTCTTACCAATTCAGGGCAATTTCTTATAAAGATAGCGATTTATGATTGACTGATTTTAGTATGCTGTGATTTTGTTTCCATTACATAAGTGCATAGCTGTATTCCAAAAGACTTGAAAGAATAGGAACAATAATCATCCTGAATTTAGAACAACAAAAGGAACAAGTTGTTTCACAGGGAGAAAAAAAGCATACAAGTGGTGTTCCTTTTTAGAAAAGGAACAACAAAAGTTTACAAATGTTGTTTCTTTGGAAAAGGAACAACAAGAATCACAAATGCTATTCCTTTAAAAAAGGAACAACAAAGCACACCAATGTTGTTCCTTTGCAAAGGGAACATCAGACGTAAAAAATACTGTTCCTTTGGAAAAGGAACAACAACAATAAAAAATGTTGTTCCTTTGGAAAAGGAACACCAAAACTAGCAAATGTTGTTCCTTTGAAAAAGGAGGGGCAATCTGTATTTGATTGTAGCCACTGAAGCCATCAAGGAAAGAAAAGAATTTCTTTCCTGCCAAAGTGTCTAATACTTGGTCGATGAATGGGAGAGGGAAGTGGTCTTTTTGTGTTGCTTTATTTAGCTCCCTCTAGTCCACACAGATTCTCCATTTTCCATTCTTTTTTGGTACCACCACAAGCGGGGAGACCCATTTACTGTGAGAGATAGGGTAGATGAAATAAAAATCTAAATTTTTTTGAAGTTCAACTTTTACCACATCTTTTAGATGAGAATTTAGTCTTCTCTGAGGCTATCGAACAGGTCTTGCATCTTTTTCTATGTAAATGTGGTGTGTACACGACTGGGCGTCAATTCCTTTCATATCAGGGTAGTCCCATGCAAATGCTTCTTTATATTTCCTTAACATATGGATGAGCTTCATTTCTTGTTCGGAGGTGAGGTTGGCATTAATGTTTAAGGTTTTTCCTGGTTCAATTTCCACAATTTTACTATTTGCAACAGAGGTGACAGGGATTGTATGATCATGTGTATCTGTCAGAGGATCTTCTTCTAATTCATTATCAAATGATGCTTTTATCATATGACATTGTGTGGGAGATGTGAGTTAAGTCTGACTAATGAAATTATTGATGGCATAATCTTCTGTTTGGTCTTTGAAATCAAGTGCTTCTTGTATAGTTAATGGAGATCTAATGTTATCAGTAAGATATGATACAGGGTGCCTATTAGTTTTGACTATTGTGAGACTTGGCTGCGTTGGGGGATATAGAACTAAGTTCTTGACATTTGTTCCCCTGGTTATGATCATATTTCCTTGCCGACAGCCAACATAGGCATCGGCAGTGGTGAGCCAAGGTCTTCCTAAAATCAATGGATGTCCATCAAGTTGGGTTTTGGGATTTATTATCAGAAAATCGGTTGGATATTCCCAGGAGTCAACAGAGACCATGACATCATGTAGTATGCCCTCTAGCCTAACCACAGATCAGTCAACCAATTCTAACAAAGTAGAGATGGATTCTACAGATGTAATGCCTAGCTTTTGGCAAGTAGTGGTTGTTAAGATATTGATTGCAGCTCCAAGATTAACTAAGGCATTGGACAGGGTTTAACCATAAAGTTGGACAGTTACTATTGGGTTTCCTAGGTCTTCGTATTTGATGGGAATTTCTTTTCCTGATAATAAGTCAGATAGAGTGCCGACTACTTGGACTCTTGGATTATCTGTTATATTCCTCCTTGGTCTTTTTATGCACAATTCTTTTATAGTTTTTGTGTATATTAGGATGTCTTGAATGGATTGGAGGAATGGAATTTTTATGTACAAATTTTGTAATTCTCCCAGAATGTCAAAATCAGGATGCTGTATAGGTCAAGTTATGACTAATTGTTCTGGGAACGGGGGAGAGGATGTAGTTGCTTGATTATGAGTTTGTTTTTTATTCACATCCTCTTCATGTGACAAATGTTCTCTAGGTAACTGATCGTCAACCTGAACTGTCTTATCTCCCTCAGTTTGAATAATACGCCCAGATCTTAACTGAAGATCATTACACTCCCTCAGATCGGCTCCTACTTCTAGTGCTTCTATGATTTGGAGAGATTGGACCGGTCTGTTATTTGGGTTGGGGTTGGGTTGGGCTAGGAGTTGCAGTCTCAGATTAGACTGGGGATTTTATTGTAAAGTTGATAGTGTAGGTTGAGGGAGAGGAATAGTTCCTACTGGCTGATGCATTGGTCTTTTCCAGTTTGTCTACCAAGCTGAGATTTGTGAAGTAGGGGGAGTCCATTGTGGTGAGTATGGGTTGTTTTGCCAATATGGTGGGGTATAAGGATGGTTCAGCAACCCAGATTGGCTTGCCTGATTCAGACACAGGTTTGAGGAAGGAAACGACTGTGGTGACCAATTTGGAAATGGGGGTTGGAATTGACTTTGCCACATGTTGTACTGTTGAGAATTATATTGCGGAGGATGAAAAGAAGAAGTTGGGTCTGGAAACATACCAGATTGTCGCAGCTACCACTGACGACGCTGGTTGAGCAAATACACCAATTATGGTTCTTCTTTTGCTTCCTTATATACTGGTTTCAGTCCAGGCAGTGAGGGACAACTTTCCGTAGGGTGATCTTTTGTACAGATGGTGCATGTTTGGACTGCATCCGGTGGACACTCCTTATGGCTATGCTTATTCTTGCATCTGGGACAAAAGATTGCCAAATTCTGTTCTGCCTCCATTTGCTTCTGCTTGGCCAGCAAAATATCCAATTGTGTAGTTAGTGTCCCTAGTATATCAGTTCAAAAATTTCCAAATAAATTTCCAATTTCCACATGCATTACTCCTTCTGACGAGATTTTATTATCTCTTACAAAACGATCATGTTCTGCTAGTTTTACTCGTGTGCTGCCTCTCGAGCTCCTGATACATAAATCAATAATGTCAGCAAAACGTTCTTGATAAATATCTCCTTTTCCCATGATGTTTAATGTTTCGATCCATTGTTTCTTCATGCTCCTTATTAATGTCGTTTTCAACACGTTATCAAGTAAAGGCAATGATGCATAGGGAGATCTTTGTAGATTATACTAGAAACGTTCCACATAATCCTCTAATGTTTCGTTTGGTCTAGCTATCATTTGGAATATTTCATCCTTCAGTTCTGTAGACCTGCAATAGTCCTGATATTTTTTTAGAAAGGATTCTTTCATTTGATCCCAGCTATTTATAATCGCGCCACCTAATCCCATAAACCATCTTAAAGTAGACCCTTTTAGCGTAGAGGGAAACAATTTCAGTTTCTGGGGGTCGGTGGTGTAATCATATCGCCTGCACAGTACATCAAATTCAAATAAAAATGCATTCGGGTCTTCTGATGTAAGCCCGTGGAATGTAGAGATATGTTGAAGAGGGATTGCTTTCATAGGCGCATTTGCTGCAGAATCCACTATGGGGTATTGTAATGTAGAGGTTTGGGTGTTTGGTCGGTTTTGATCGATTGGGTCGAATATATGCCAATAACCTTCTGGGATATCTAGGAGGGTATTTCTAGGCTGAGAGGGAATGGATTTAATAGGAATAGTCTTAATAGCACTTCCTCTATGTGGGACTATTGTCTGAGGAGATTGGGTTTCTACAACGGTGATTTTTGTAGCACTTCCTTCATCTGGGTTGTTCAATGGCTGAGTTGTCCCAAGAGGAGATCTTGGTTCCTTAGTTTCCCCTGTCTCTCCTCCTCCTTCACAAAGATTACTGAAATTCCCTTCCTGCAATACCTCGCGAGTAGAATTTTCAATTTCTTGAAAGTCCTGCTCTTCAGTTTGACTATGCACCTCAACAAAGGCTACAGATGGTGAACCTATGGCCTGAAGGGAGCTAGTAGGCTGTTTAGAAATAACTTTCCTGGGTCCTATTGAGGACTGAGATTTGGCTTTCTTGTAGATGTCGTCTATGAAGGTTGATTGGCCAAGGGTCACCGGCCCCTTAGGTTTTTCTGGCTTGGGTAGAGGTTTGGAATTTTTTTTCTGGCTTTTTCTGCTTAGTCATGCACTCAAATTAACTACTAAATCCTACTTAAACAAACAACATCAAATCTGCAGGAAAGCAGGCAAAGACGCAGGGCTTTTACATGCTCCACACGTAGGTTCTTACCTTCTGTTTTCAAAACCCAATTCTTCCCTAGCAGGTTCGTACACTACTCTAAGAAAAAGAACAAATGGCTACACTCTTTCCCCAGAAACGGCGCCAAAACGTGGAGTTATAAAAATGGTCTCTTTCACCTCTAGTTACCTCACATTAATATGTCAATCCGGGAACATTTTGCTATTTCAAAGAGTGTCTTAGTCTGAGGCTATCATTTGCCAGAGTAATGCTAGTAGCATAGTGTTTGAAAATACAAGAGTAAATGGATGCTTGTTTACAGCTTAACTACTTCAAAAGGCTAAATCATACGTTCAGAACATTAAGCAATTTATCAGTCAAGGGTTCGGTAGCAATAACCCATCCCTTTAGAAATTGATTGAAAAGGAAATCAGAGAACAGATCAGGGGTCTGGGAGCCGGATAGCAGATGCCGATGCTCACTACAACCTGAGATCGTTCCTCATACCAATAACAAGAAATAGAACGGCAAATAAATCAAGCAGCATTGAAATGGAATAGCAAATCCGAAACGGAATAGCAAACCTAAAATGGAATAGCAATTCTAAAATGGAACAGTAGGTCTGAAATGGAACAACAATTCGGAAATAGAACAACAATCAAGAAATAGAACAACAACTAAGTCTAACAAGTCGTAACGTCTTAGTCTATCAAATTAATTGCATCAATCATAACCAAACGTCAATCCTTCACTCTTAAAGATGTACACACAAATGGAATAGCACTGATTACAGATACATTATGGAACAGCACTGAAAACCATATAGATACAACATACTCAAATAGTAGTCTGATTCAGTTGTCACTTCGGTTAGAAAGAATACGATTGCATTTCAAGATAGAACAACAGTATTCAAGAATCCAATAATCATAGAGACCAGAACTTCCAAGATGAATTTTGTAACGTTAAGGAACAAGCACATAACACAAAAGCTCTGTAATGGAAGAACAACAGTATTCTGTAGAAACTAACCGTATTATATCAACACCTAAAAAACAGCGATATGATGCAGCGTCAATACAATAATTTTGTCTTTAGAAACCTTAATGAATTAAACATGACAGAGCATGTGATGTAAACTTTATAAAACACATCAGATTACCAGATCACGTCGATAAGAAAACCACACAAAAACAACGTGTAATGGTACAAGAGTAAGTGTCCTCCAGGGCTGAGCCCTTAGCCTCCAGGGGTACAGCAATTGAAGTTATTCCAGATTCAAAGATGAAAGAGTAACCAAGTTTGTATTAATGCATCAAGTAAAATTTCAGTAGAGCAGTTCTTAACAAGACACGATGATCAAATTTTTGATCTTTAAAAGAAATTACATAAAGGCATAACCATTTTTTCTTAGGTAACAGTGTTGCCCTTTATATAAGGGTGACAATGGAGATATCTAAATGCATAAATAGATAAAATAGCGATCCCTCAGGATCAAGGATCCTGAGGGATTCGCAGAACCATTAACCCTCAGTCATTTCTTCTCTTTTCTGCGCCGAGCTGATATCTCCACTTCCTTTCCCGGGCTGATCCGTTTTGATCTGGTTTGCATGTGGTCTCCCGTCGAAGGGACAGCAGTTAACCCATCTTTGTCTTTTCCTCTAGAACGAAAAATTTTCATTTTTTCTCCCTCCTGCACAAGGAAATGACAATTGTCAGCGTTCTTGTCTTGCATATTAATCTCACATGTTTTATTACAATTCTTTATCGTTTTCTAAGTTCATGATGCAAAAAGGCTTGTAAGTTTTAATGAAAATATACTGAAATAACCATCAAAACATACCTTCTTCAGTACTCCACAGCTTTCAATAGCCAAAAACTGAGTGGGAAAAATTTGGGACAATCTACATGTGAGAAAGAGATGATGTCCATCTTACATGCAGTATATACCTCGTGACCATACTTATTGGGGTAGTGTTTCCAAAAGACCATTAAAGCCTAAAATATTTTTTGGAGCAACATCTATTTTCGCCAGCGAAAACTAAATGGCTTGCTAAAATTTTGGGATATGATTATGATATAATTTACAAGAAAGGCCATGACAATGTAGTAGCCGATGATTTATTGCACCAATTTGAGGATGAAAGAACCCTACTATAAATCTCTCTTCCCATACAAGATTCGATTGAAGAAGCCCACAAGGAATGGTTCTCACACCCCTCTCTCTTCCAAATCATTAATAACTTGAGAGCAGATCCTAATTCCTCAGTTGTCTACTCTTGGAAGGATTATATTCTTTGTTACAAGGATTGAGTAGTGATATCACTGAGATCCATCCTCAAAACTCGCATTTTGGTAGAGTTGCACTCATCTCCCACTGTCAGGCATGCAGGCTTTTAGAAGATTTATGCTCGCACTTGTTGTTATTCCTTTTGGACGAGCATTAAAAATGACATTCTTACCTTTGTAGCTGAATGTGATGTGTCTCAATGCCACAAAGGAGAAAGAATTAAGTTACTAGGAACCTTACAACCATTGCTAATTCTTGCCTCCGTCTTGATGGATGTTTCTATGTATTTCATTACTAGTCTCCCAAAGTTAGGAAACAGATCCGTCATCATGGTGGATGTGGACAGAATTTCTAAATATTCGCATTTTTGTGCTCTACCCCACCCATTTAACCCCACTTTGGTGGCTGAAGCTTTCATGGACTAGATCTTCAAACTGCATGGCATTCCAACTTCCATTGTATCTGATTGTGACCCAACTTTCACCAACGAATTTTGGCAAGAAATTTTCAAGCTACAAGGCACCCAAATCCAACTAAGTACTGCATATCATCCCCAAGTTGATGGTCAAACTGAATCAGTCAACAAATGTTTGGAGACATACCTAAGGTGCTTCACTTTAGAAAAGAAGCATTAATGGGTACAACGGCTACCTTTAGCTGAATGGTTGTATAATACTAATTGTCATGAAGCCACCCATATGACTCCATATGAATTAGTGTATGGCCAACTCCCACCTTCACCTATTTCTTTTATCCTTGAATTCTCTAAGGTGCAAGCAGTTGATAAACTCCTACAAAATCGTGCCTCCATGCTAGCTTGTCTCAAATATAATCTCCATAAAGCTCATAATCGAATGAAGCAATAGGCAGACCAACATCATTTAGAGCTTACATTTCAAGAAGGGGGTCAGGTATTCGTGCGACTGCAACCATATAAGAAAACATTCCTCAAAGAAAAGGGCTGCCAGGAATTAGCTCCCAAATTCTATGGACCTTATCAAATACTTCAGCGAATTGGAGCAGTAGCCTACAAGTTGGCCTTGCCACCAACTTCAAAAAATCCATATAGTCTTCCATGTATCATGCCCCAAGAAAGTGGTGGGGAACAATTACAGAATTCAAACAAGTCTACCCAAATTGGATGAGGAAGGTTCACTCTGGCTCCAATCTGAATAAGTCCTCGATACTCATGAAAGACATCTGCGTGGATGAACGATCGTGGAAGTCCTCGTCAAGTGGAAATACACCTCTCTAAAAGATGCGACCTGGGAGCCAACCACTATTTTTCAGCAGTTTTTACGGCTTCAACCTTGAGGACAAGGTTTCATTTAATGGGGGAGGGCATGTGAGGGTTCAACCATATCCCCTTTATTTATGTAATAAACCCAATAGGGTTGAGTCATAGTCATAGTTAGTTAAAGAGTCAATAAAGCCCAAATTAATAGTTAGAAGTGGTTAACCCGCATTTAAGAAAGGGACCACAGTTAGCTGCAAATTGACCGTAATTAATAAATAAAGTGGTTAACCCATGTTATGCAAATGAACACTAGTTGTTAGGTTGTTAATGGTCATTTAGCTATAAATAGTCATAGTTAGAAGGGAAAGATCATCGAACCTTATTTTGTAATTAAGCTCTACTCTGTTGGAGGTTTCTCCCTTGAATATGCAAGTGAACATTGCTTTTATCTCTGAATAATAAAACACTTGTCATTTTTCCCATTTTAGTCTGTTTTGTGGGTTGTATTTCTTCGCATATTTGGTACTTTGGAATTTCTCGCAGGTCAAGAGCATAATAGATGGAACAAAAAAGACCAAAGCTGTACTGAGCTCCAAAACACAACACCAAAAATTTGGATTTAGGTGCTACGAAATATTTTCATAGCACTCTTTCCAAAAACTTATAGGTGTTGTGAAATATTTTCGTAGCGCTTCCAAAAACTTTGTTTTCAAAATTTTTGGAAGGTGAAATGAATCATTCCTCTATAGAATCAATTCCTTCATGATCTAGCTCAAATCCTAGCTCAAACAAGATGCTCCTCCCGCATCTTGTCATCAAACACTCACCTCACTCTTTTTTTTTAATGGTCTGAATTTTAGTTGAACGAACCAATTATGCCTACAAGGAAAAACAAAGGCATTTCAAAATATCTTCAAAGGTCATGGTAAAAGGAGGAACGCATTACAACTAATGTTCTCATAAATTAATATTTTATAGACATATGATCCACGTGGACAAAGGTGGCCACCCAACTATTCCACCTAGATCTCCAATTGATTTCATTTGTTTCCTTGTTTATTTCAGCATTCACTATTTTTAGCAGGTGTTCAGGTCTCGAACTTCCGGAGTAGTTTTGACCCCCTAAATGATATTTTTTTGAGGGTTACTACAGGTTTGTGGCCATAGGGCCTACGAAAATACATGTATTACTCAAAGAGACATTTCCCATAAGATATCATATTCACCAAACAAAGATAATATGACCAAGTTATGACCTCGGGAAGTTGGCTGCCCAACTAACCCCAATGGGACTAACAAACTCTTGGCGTTACATCTCCTGGGGTTATGGTTTTGGTTGTTTAGGCTTTTCTCACATTTTCAATAATAAATAGTCCCTTGAGCCTCATTGTCACACAGTTCGGAGGCATGTAGTAGTCACATCTCTTCTCGGAGATAAGCTACCATCGCCTGAGTTAGATTTATTTCCATTTTGTTTGTAATCATATTTCAGTAATTGATATTAATGAAATGAAGTGTTATTTCTATTGTATCTCTACATTTATCATTATATATGTAATTTATTGCGTTCCTTTTTAAATTCGCATCAGTGGTATCAGAGTCATCTTCTCTTTCTTTGTTTTTCTTTGCATGTCCCCAACAAGGTTGGGATATAAGGTGTAAGGCAAACTGGCCTAACCTTTGCAAGACGAGCCTCTCAAGTCTTGACAGTCTCCCATGGGGGAAGAAAAAAAGTATGAGGGGGAAAGATATCCTATCAAGATCTTGCTCGAAGAAGCTGTTGAGTGACAAAGGAACGCAATGATGGACAACTTTGCCCAGATCCTTCAGTGGCTACCCAAGGGTGACAAATCTACTTCTAGAAGCTACTCTGGAAGCATCAAACCCTTTAAGGTATAGGTTAACTTTGACATTCCTACATTTGAGGGTCAAATAGATGCAGACGCTATAGATAAATGGTTAAATTTTCTAGAAAGATATTTTTTTGTTCATGATTTTTCCTATCAGGAAAAGATTTCTTCTTCTCTTCTCAAAGGTGCCCCCCAAGTCAAGGACTAGTGAGAAAACTACTGTGAGCAGAAGGATGAAAGTAAAATCTCACTATTTTCTGATACACCCACTTTTGATTCGTTCCGGGATGCTAAAAAGGAGCAGTAATACCCTTTTGGGAGCTATGATGATAAATACATAAAGTGGAACACAATGCGACAGGGAAGGCACCATGACATGTTAGAGTTTACCAATGTTTTTCATGCCCTTCGCATGAAGTTGGGTATCAAGGATTCTAATAAACATTTGGTGCTCAATTATCAAGGCTACCTACATAGGTACATCTAGGATTAGATGGAATTCCTAGATATCTCCTCACTCGGCACAACATACCGATACATTGTCAAGATCAAGCAGAAGTTGAAACAGAAAAAGTGAGAATTTGGATCTGTGAATCCAAAAGCAAGGGAAAGGCGCCCCCAAACCATAGAGAAAAGGAGAAAGCCAAGGCATAGCAACCCAGAATAACCCATCGATGCCGCAAGCAAAGAACAACACCACGAAGATAAAAAAGGACATGGGAAAGTGGTCTGAGTTCCATAAGCGCTCCACTTAGAACACAAGTGAGTTTCGGGCCAAGAAGTCACTGGTGATCAAGCTAAAGGCTTCTAAGTTCAATGCATGTTCTGACTCTGAGTCAGAACCGAACAAGGGGAATGACAAAGGGAAGCATATCATTGATGCGGAGCCCCGTGCCACTGTGGTCACCACCAAGATCCATAAGATTGATCGTAAAGATGGAGAAGAGGGGGAGAAACTATTCCACTCACAGATGTGGGTGAAGGGTTCTTCGATGCAGTTCATTGTTGATAGAGGAAGACAAAATGACCTCATTTAAGTAGATGCTATGAAGCGACTAGGCCTAACGACTAAATCACATCCTTAGCTGTATACCATTGGGTGGCTTCACCAAGAACAAGATCTCTGTGTCATCCGACAGTGTCACCTTCCCTACAACATCAAGCTCTTCATAGATGAAGTATTGTGTGATGTTTCTCCTCTTCAAGTTTGTGATGTATTATTAGGAAAATCATACTTATGGAAGCAACATGTTGTATATGAATCCAGGCCTTGCTCTATTATTATTTCTAGGTACTAAGTTATACAAGATACCGGAGGTAGCCCCACCTACCGACATCTCTTTGATCTCTGCTAAGCAATGTAGTAAGGTCATCTCCCAAACTAGGTAACTTGTTTTCTTTATAATTCACTCTCAAAGTAAGGGCAAGGTTGTAGCCACATCCATGACCCTCGAGAAGGGTTCCTCCAAGAAGCAGAATTAGGTGGATACGTTCATGGAGGAATACAAGGATATCTTCTCCTCATCCATAGGGGTACCCTTGCATTGTCATGTCAAGCATTCAATCGATCTGACTCCTTGAGAACATCTACCAGATGGGACAATATATCACCACTCTATTATGGAAAATGAAGAGATCAAGCAGTAAATCCAGGAGTTGCTTCAAAAATGGCATACCCGACAAAGTTTTGTGCCTTGTGGGAGCCCAATTGTACTTGTACAGAAGAAGTATGGAACTTGAAGGCTCTGCATTGATTATCAGGCACTAAACAAAATCACTATCAGGAATAGGTACCCAATCCCACCGATTGGTGACCTGTTGGACCAAATCAAGTGGTCCAAGTATTTCAGCAAGATTGATCTGAAGTTTGGTTATCACCAGGTTACAATAGAACCCACTGACGTATGGAAGACCACCTTTAAATCTAAGGAAGGCCTTTTTGAATGGTTTGTTATGCCCTTTGGGTTGACAAATGACCCTGCTAGTTTTATGAGGTGAATGGATGACATTTTGTAGCCCTTCAATAACTCGTTCATGGTGGTTTGTCTAGATGACATCCTCATATTCAACAAGAGTTGGGAAGAACATTTGCAACACATTTGGTAGGTCCTTCAAACCCTTCGGCAGCACAAAGTGTGTGCCAACTTTGAGAAATGCACCTTTGGCCTAAGCCAAGTCCAATACTTGGGTTACATCATAGATGAGTGTGGCGTGCATGTGGACCCAACCAAGGTCCATGTCGTTCAATATTGGCTAGCCCCAACCACTCTAATGAGGCTTTGGATCCTTTTGGACCTTGCAAATTTCTATTGGAAGTTCATGTTGGAATTCTCCTATATCATTTGGCTTCTGAGTCAAATTACTAAGGGTGGAGCGAAAGAAATGTTTTCTTGGTCTGAGTCCCAATAGAAGGCATTTGCTGAGTTGAAGTAACACCTCTGCTCTACAACAATACTCACACTTCCAGACTTGCAATAGACATTTGAAATCGAGACAGATGCCTTAAGCTATGTTATTTGTGCAGTCCTCACCCAACACGGACATGAAATGGCCTATCATAGTGAGATACTTTCTGATACAATTTGGAATTACCGCACCTATGATAAAGAGATGCATTCAGTCATGCAGGCTTCCCGACAATGGAAGCACTACATTCTGGGGAAGGAGACAGACATCCAAACCATTCATGGACCTCTTTAGTTTATATAGACATAGGGGAAGTTGCAGAATGTTTGACATCAGAAGTGGTCTACATATCTGCAACAATTCCACTTGAACATTATATATAGAAAGGGCAACACCAATCATGTTGCAGACTATAGTTCTCAACTCTTATGGTCATGAGACCTCTCGATGACCGCAACTATACAAAAATGATCTAGATTTCACCTCGACATGCCATATGCTAGTAGATGACAAGAAATTTCCTAATTTTCATCTCCAGGATGCATTATTGTGTTACCTGGGCCACCTTTGTGTTCCTTCAAGCAAGCGTATGAAGCTGATTTGGGAGGCACACTACAATTAGGTCACATGACACTTTGGTGTGGAGAAAACTGTGGTTGTACTACATCAGTACTTTTATTGGCCCAAAATCTAACTGGATGTTGGGAAATATATAAGATCCTGCACTGTTAGTGCCAGCACCAAGTCAACCATCAAGAAGCAAGGCTTGTATACTCATCTACCTACTCTCAGTTAGCCACGGGAATCCATCTCAATGGACTATATGTTTAAACTCTCTTCTACCAAGCATGGTAATGACTGTGTATTTGTGGTCGTAGATATATTTTCTAAGATGGATATAATAGCGTCCTACTAGAAGAGTATCACAGCAAAGGACACTGCCAAACTCTTCTTTGAACGAGTATGGGTACATTTTGGGATCCCACAGAACATTATACCAAATTGGGTTAGTCGGTTCCTAAGCACATTATAGTCAAGCCTCTAGACACTATTGGAGACCAAGCTCACTAAAATGACTACCTTCCATCCCCAAACTGATGGTCAGACAAAGGTCATCAATAGGATGATAGTGCACATACTCCCCATAAGCAACTCCAAGAATCCTCGAACCTGGGATGAGAATCTTCCATATGTGCAACATAGTAATAATAGATCTCTCCATAGCTCGACTGGTCACGGTCTCTTTCAAGTGGGTCTGGGATTCCAACCATTGTGTCTAATTGATGTTGCCATGCCTCATGTGAATATGCAGATAGAATCCACACATGTACTATTCAAGGTTGATAAAACGACCAAATTTATTGAATGCATCCAACACATCTACCAGAAGGTTCACAAAATCCTAGAGAAGTCAAATGCCAAGTACATGCAGCGACATGATCAACATCAGGTGCCACACAAGTTTCAGGTGGGTGACAAATTATAGTTGCATTTATAGAAATAACGCCTTACTGGAGCCCATCGGAAGCTTAGACCACTCTGATATGGTCCTTACACCATTACCAATGATGTGCAAGTCAATGATTTTGAGCTCAACATTCCCCCATTCCTTGGCCTGCACCCATTGTTCAATGTGGACTGCCTTCGACCATACTTCCCACCATTATTGGGCACATAAGGCATTGTAGAACAACTCACCCCAACAGAGTTAAACCCAGACTACATAGAACAAGGCACAATTGATTGGATTATAGACACACAGGTCAATAACACTCGTCGGCAGCAGATCCAACTATATCACGTTGTCAAATTTGGTCAACTCCTGTACCAAGGTGAGTGGCTCACCAGGGACAAGGTTCAACAAAAATTTCCTCACCTCATGGAGGCTCTACACGCAATGAGGACTATTGCTTCCTATAGGGGGAGGAATGATCCAGGTGGATATTGGTGGTCACCCACCTATTCCACCTAGAACTCTAATTGGTTTCATTTTTTCCTTATTTATTTCAACATTTATTATTTCTAACAGTTTTTCGGGTCCTGCACGTCCAAAGCAGTTTTTACCCCCTAAAATGCATTTTTTTAGGTCTATTGTGGCTATCAGACTATGGAAAAACCTTTAGTACTTGAATATACCTTTCCAAAAAGGTATCATAGGCACCAAATGGAGATAATATTACCAAGTTATGACCCTGGGATGTTGGTTGCCCAACTAACCCCAACGGGGCCCACAAACTCTTAGCGTTACATCTCATGGGGCCAGGGTTTTGGTTTTTTAGGGTTTTCTCATGTTTTTCAATAATAAATAGGCCCTTGAGCCTCATTGTAACATATTTTATAGGAATGTAACCTCCACATCTCTTCTTAGAGATAAGTTACCATCACCCGAGTTAGTTTTATTTCCATTTTGTTTGTAAGCATATTTCAGTGTTTGCTATTAATACAATGAAGTGTTATTTCTATTGCATCTTTGTATTTATGGTTATATCTTTTTTTTTTGTAGGCAAAGGTGGTGCTTCTCTTTTTCTATTAATATATCAGAAAAGGTACATCAAAATTCATGGACCTGCTACCCGCCCACCAGGGGAAACCGGGCATAGGAGCCACCTAAAGTTTTTAACACCATACCAGTAAAAGAAGTCATGAAGTCTCTTTCTCCTAGCTAAATAGACATTACAGTCTTTCCCAGGTCTAATTCTAGAGATATACATGTATAATATGTCCATTGACAAAAGAGGAAAGCTGCCTAAAGTATCTAAATACTGCAAAATTGACATAAAGAAGGCAAGAACCAGAGCTACTCAACAGCATTCGCCAAGATTGGAGAGTCCTCCTTGGAGCTCCTCTGCTGGCTGGCCTTGAGCATCTGTTGAATCTCTTCAAGCTGCTTCCCTTGCATCTCCATAGAGATTTGCAGGATACAAAGGTCGCGCCATAAGTTCGGAACACCCTGAGTCATCTCCGCCATTTCAGATGCCACCTGCTCTAAAGCTTTGGCCAGCAGCCTTTTCATCACCCAGTACATATGAAGGGACTGTTTGAACAGAGACATCCTTCCTCTTGTGTTTCCTGGGTCATGAACCAGCAGCTCCCAATCTTCCACTTCCGACTCCGATTGGGCCTGAATTACCTTATCCTCCATACTCTAGATAATGCACCTGATCTTCGGGTTGGTATTCTGCATATAGGCACGTTCAGCACGCTGGATTTTGTGTTCAAAGGTTTGCCTGGCCTTCCTGCCAAGACGTCGGCTCGGCTCAAGGGTATCTTTCTTGCTGCCCCGAGCTTTACGGGCATCGCTTAACAGACCACGACTGGGAGCAGGCACGCAGCCTTCAAGATTAACCCATCTTCAGCGCCCGCGCGTAGGAATCTTGCGTCCTCGTCGGCTCCTATGACTGATCCCCATAGCATACCGCTCCCACTCATCGGCGTTCATACCCGGGTCACTGCTCTCTCCCTCGTCAGAAGTGTCCAGGACCTCAAAGACATCGTCCGGGACCTCCTTCTTCGCAATTCCCTTTTCTTTCATATCGACTGCCTTGTTCCGCGCAGCTTCCTTCTCCTCAGCAAGCCTAGCCTTCTTTCTAGTTTCCATCCTTTCGCTCACTAGATACCAACTGATATACCTACAAGGGACCTTCAGATAACCAGGGACGTCTTTCTCACTGCCTCTACTAATTGTAATACTTTGAGGGTGGGGACAGTGTAAGTGGGTTTTTAAAGAAACCCGGCGCCTGCACCTTCTATCCTTCCCTCTGTCCGAATCCTGCCAGTTGTTCTCGATAGCATGGTAGTTCCTATCCAGCACCCAATTAGATTTATTACTAATTACAATCTCTGACATGTAATCGCCATTTCCATGCCAGATCAGATCAACCATTGGGTTGAGGTGAGGCAGAGAATTCTCCTCAGATCTCGAACCATCTCGATGTGATCTCCCATGACGTTTACCGATCTCTTCACCCAGTTCTTTCTGCCGATCTTTAACCACCTGACCTAACTTCTGTCCTTCCCCAAGGCTCCGCACGAGTGGTATCATTCTCTTGGAATTCTTAATCATTATAAACCTTCATGAATAGGGCTCGCCATGACTCGCCATGTTCCTCTGGCGCTCCAACTTATCACGCTCCACTCCTCTACCTGTAGCGTGGTCATGATCCGCTTTGATGATGGTTGCCAGGTCAGACCACTCCTGATGCCCGCACATCGCCCTCCATTGGATGTCGACCGAGATGCCGCGGCCTCTGCATCCCCAATTCGCCAGGTAGTCAGCCACCTGGTTCCCTTTCCGCCTCACATGGTTGATCACTTTATACTCAATGCGAGGTAAGAGATCAGCTATTTCCTGGACTATACCTGCTGAACGCCAACTGCTCGAGACTTTTTCCTAATTCCTACCATTACAGAGTTTTTTCAACATCTCCACTGCCATTTTAGAATCCCCTGTGATTTCAAGGTTGGAGTATCCGTTTCTAACCGCAATTCGTAAGCCTTGGTGCAGAGCCCAAAATTCTACTTCATTATTAGTCATCTCCCCCCCCATTCAGCAAAAATCCATCTCACCTGGTTATTGCTGTCCCTGAAGATGCCTCCGAAGCCAGCTTCACCTGGGTTCCCCTTTGAGGCACCATCAAAATTCAATTTGATGAAATTTTCTTTAGGATAGTAGAATTTATCCGGGCTAATAGATCGCATCGCATGGTGGGGATTTTGCTTATGAAAAACCATTTCGAATTTTAAATTTAGTCTAGTCAGGATTTTTCCTCCATCGGGTTGGCCTTCCAATCCTCCCCAACCCATTTGTCTGCCAGGATTGTTTCACGGAGGATCTTAATAGCTTTACCCCAAATGACTTCCGGCTCCATTGCAGAGTTCTGAAATATCCTGCGATTCCTCTCCTTCCAGATCATCCAGAGGGAGAATCCAGAGATGAGGTCCCAAGCGCGGCGGACAACTTTACATTGATAGGTTTCCTTATTCCATTGGAAGACAACATCCTTGAATTCGCAGGGGGCATTTTCAGGCTTACGAAAGGATCTTTTGGTGTTTATCCACAGGGTCTTAGCAAAGGGGCAATGAAGAAGCAGAGGATCTCTGGTTTCCTCCTCCGACTTACACAGGCAGCATCTCGAAGGGCCAATAAAACCTTTCTTTTGAATTCGGTCCCAAGTGAGGATTTTGTTTTTTGAAGCCAACCAGATAAATATGGAGACTTTAGGCCACCAATTCCTTTCCCAGACTATTCTCCAGTTAGGGGTTGGATCGTTGCCAGGTTGATCCGAGGTGAGAAAGTAGGCTTCCTTAGTAGTGAACAAGCCCTTCATGGAGTTACCCCAATGGAGAATATCGCTGCCAGTGCGGGCTCTAATCTTGCGAGACTCCACCTCCTTCCTGAAGGCAGCTTTGTGTTCCGAGCTGAACTCCCCTTCCCACTCCTCCAGATCCACCCAAGTCCTCCAATTTTCATCTGGGTTATTAGCTTTCCAATAATCCCTAACAAGAGGTCTATCTCTTCCAATTCGGTCTCGAACCTGCTGTAGGCCCTGAATGGTGCTTAGACGTGCCTTCTGATGCCATCTATCCTCCCAGAAGTTAGCTTCCTCACCGCCTCTAATCTCCCAGAAAGAATGCTTTTCTACCAAATCCCTGTTAAGACGAGCAAGGTCCCAGACCGAAGATCCTCTGGGGGTATCCTTTTGCTTTAGGATTTCTACTGCTGACTTAGGCATATTGTATTTAGCTTTCCATATAATTTTCCACAGATCATTACCTCCCCTAAGCCATCTCCACCAGAGCTTTGCTCCCAACACCTTATTGAGAGTCTCAGGGTCACGCAACCCCAGACCCCCTTTCTCTTTTCTCTCTGTTAATTGACCCCAGGAAACTAAGGCCCATTTTTTCTTTTGATCCACGCCTCTCCAAATAAAATTCCTAATGATCTCCCTAATCCTTGCACAAGTACCGATGGGAGCTGCCATAATTGAAAGAGGGTAAACAGGAATAGCTTGGAGGACGGTTTTAGCCAAAACTATGCGACCGGCTATATTTAACGATCTGAAGGCCCAATTTGCCACCTTATTGCTAAGCTTATCTAGAATTCCCTGCCAATTTTTCATCTTTTTGGATGTGAAGTCCAAAATGTTGCCCAGGTATTTAGTAGGAAGCTCCCCCCGCCTGAAACCCAAGAGTCTTGTAAGGTGAGCTTTAACCTGATCCACAGTGTTAAATATGAAGACACAAGATTTATCTCTATTAATTTCCAGACCAGAAGCCTCCGCAAAAAGATCCAGGATTTTTCGGAGGTGTTTAACCTTTTTAACAGTTGGTTCGCCAAACAACATGATATCATCAACAAATCGCTGATGAGTAAGATAGAGATTAATTCCCCAGAGCTTTAGACCTTTCATTTTATCTGCATCTCTTTCTTTCTTGATGAACCTCCCCAGACCTTCAGCGGCTAGAATAAACAGAAAGGGGGACAGAGGATCACCCTGATGGAGACCTCTAGAGGCAGAGAAAGTTTTCGAAGGAATCCCATTCACCAGGATGGAAAAACTTAGGCATGAGATCATACTATGAATCCAATCAATCCACCTCCTACAAAAGCCAAAACTTTCTAGGACTTTTCCCAAATAATTCCAGCTTAAACGATCATAAGCCTTTGACAGGTCTAATTTAATCATCATCCCCTTCTGGTTCTTGACTTTTAAGGAGTGAATGACTTCTTGCGTGACCACCAGACCATCAAGGATCTGCCTTCCCTCAACAAAACCGGTTTTTTCAGCAGAAATTAACTTATCCAACAGGGGTTTTAAACGTTTAGCCATCATAGATGTTATAATCTTGTAGATAACATTGCACAACGCTATGGGCCTAAAACCATTAGGATCTTCCCGATTATCACCTTTAGGGATTAGAGCATAGAAAGTGGAGTTAAGGGCAGGCCATACTTTCTGATTCATCTTGGATTCTTCAACCATCTCCAGAATCTCTTTTCCCAGGAAATGCCATCTAGCCTGGAAGAAGTCCACAGTGAACCCATCAGGGCCAGGAGCAGTACCTTTCTTCATTGCTTTTACCATTTCCTCAATCTCCTCTAGGGTGGCTGCTCTCATTAGCGCTTTATTTTGGTCTTCAGAGACTAAACCAGGGATGGCAGAGCAAATTTCCTGGATTGCCTGCATTCTATCAGCTTGAGGTTCCTTTAATATTTCCTTGTGATGATCAATCAAGACCTATTCAATTGCAGCTTGCTCAACCACTCTGTTCCCATCCTTATCTTTGATAGATAGAATCCTATTTCTCTGTCTATGCTTAATCATAGCTTGATGAAAGAACTTAGTATTTCTTTCCCCCTCCCTTAACCATTTTATTCTCGATTTCTGGCGCCAAAGGATTTCCTCTTGCTTCCTTCTTTCTTCAAGTTTGCCAAGAATTGTTCCTTCCTTGCTGATGCTTTCCTCTGTTTTGCTGTATAGATTCCATTTCTTTTTCTAGATTTTGTTTTTCTTCCATAATATTGCCGAACTCCTATTTGTTCCAACTTTTAATTTTCTCTTTCAGCTCTTTAAGTTTAAGTTGAAACAAACGCATTTTCCCTTTGCACTGAATCGTGCTTTGGCACCACCATTCTTCCAATTTTTTGATAAATGTTGGGTCTCTTATCCAGAAGGATTCAAACCGGAAGGGTCGTTTTCCATGGAGCACCTTGATGTCCACCTCAAGTCTGATTGGCCAATGATCAGACCCCAGGGAAGGCATTATCTGTGCTTCGACAAAAATATCTTTGTTCATGATACTTTCAAAAACAAGGAAACGGTCAAGCATGGAGGCTATTTGATTTTTACCCCCCCTCCTGTTATTCCAGGTACAAATCCCATTTATAGTCTGGATATCTACAAGCCTGAGATCGTCGATCAGAGCATTAAACTTCTCCATAAGGTGATCTGTTTTCCTGATTCCTCCTTTCTTCTCCTCCAGGGATCTGATTAGGTTAAAATCTCCACCAATAATCCAGTCAACATCTAGATATAACCTACAAATGCTCTTTATGTTATTTAGGAAGTTTTCTTTTTCTCCAGGAGAAGGGGGGCCATACACCCCTGAAATGACAACCTGCTCTTTCATTCCAACTATTCTACCGAGGCCAGTAAGGATTCTGCTCATACTGGTCCAACTACCTAAGATAATATCATCCGGGTTCCACAAAATTGCAATACCCCCTGCCGACCCAATGGCATCTTGCCCCATAAATTCATAATGAATTTTATTCTTGGCCATGAGTTCTTTAATCTGCTGTACCGAAATTTTTGTCTCCTGCAGAATCATAACACTAGGCTTTTCTTTTTTCAGCCTTTCTCTCAAATACCTCTGTTTGCCCTTGCTATTCAGGCCTCTTATATTCCAACTGAGCACAATCATCTAAAACTTTTGGAGAGAGGGGAAGAATACCTCTGACAGAGGTATCACTTTGCCTGAGTTAATCAAGGTTTCTCCTACAGTCTGGATAGTTTCATTTAGCAGTTTCCTTCCTCGCTTCCTGCTGCTTTTGCCAGAGCCATCCATTCCCGTCTGTCCAATCCCTTGGTCAGGTCCTATCATTATCTGCTTCTCTACGTTCTGTCTTTTTTTCTCCTTGTACTTCTGAAATACTTCCTTATAAAGTTGTTTCTATTTCTCAGGTATGAATCTGCTATCTAAATATTTCCATTCTTGAATTAGCTGTTTCAGGATTCTTTCTTCCTCAAACTCACCTTCAGCTTGATTTTCCACCTCCATCGGGGATTGTATTACCAAATCCTCCACTTTTCCTTCCGGCTGTTCTGCAGAGCTTCCTCCTAGGTTTACTGCCTTCTCTTTATTTTCGCCTGAAGTGTCCATTGGGGAGTTCCTTGGATCCTCATCATCTTCCAAATGAACTTCATACTCTTCATCTTCATTCCGGAGAGCCTGAAACTTATTTTGGCTGATTGAAATACCCGCTTTTCCTTGAGGTTGGGGTTTAGCTTTTTCTTGACTTTGTCTCCTTCTTCTTGTAAACTGTTGAAAACCTTTGTCAGTCTCCTCCATTTTCCCTGTGTTTTTCTGGTGTTCCTCCTGACTTCTTCTTTGTTCATCCTCCTTGTTCAATGGGCATTGTCGATATAGGTGCCCATATTCATGGCACTTACGACACCGGAATGGGATGTGTTCATAATCGACTGGTTGTTGCCACACTTCATCATGATACTCCACCTCCACATGATCTGGGAGGGGTTCGGCTAGATTCATGTAAACACAGATCCTTGCACATGAGTTATATTTACCTCGTCGGGTTGCTTCGGCAGCTTTAACAAAACTTCCGATCGAGTTTCCTATTCCTTCCAGAATTTCAGGATCCCAGAATTCATCGGGTAGTCCAAACAGCCGAACCCAGATTAGGGCTTCCAGCAGCTTTTCTTTTTCTGGGTTATATCTCTCCTCCCAGTATTTCATAAATAAGCCTGCATTATTCATGAAATACGGTCCTTCTTCAAAGACCCTGTTTCTGTCCTCCAGGTTTGTGAAGATGGCTGTGAAAAACCCTTGGGCTCCCAGTTTTAGATCAATGTGACCCCTCGGTTTCCACTTTTGTTCGATCCACCTGTAAAGCTCCTTCTCCGGAGGAAAATATCCTATAAATTTGTAGATCAGGGCGTGATCTTTCATGTAGCTGTTGTAGTCCTCCAACTTGTTATTGGGGATAACATATCTTGGCCTCTTCTGAGATCGAGGTAGGCATTTCCCTCTCATCCTTTTCTGCCACAGATTACCCATGAGAGGGGCATGGATTTCTTGTTGATTCTATTGTATTCCACTCAAGCTATTCTCCCCCGTCACTATATTCTTGAAGGAGGGGATCTCTCCCCTCCCCGAAGTGTTTTCCATTCCCTCTCAACTCCTGACTCTTTAGAAAATATTCTAACAGAAACAGGGAAGATGCTGCTTACCAAACAAGCTGAGATCCCGCTGGTCTAATCTCTACCCCGGCCTGTCGGCTGCACCGCGTCCTCCCTCATATGGCGCTGGTCTGCTCTGTCAGCTACTCATCCGCGGGCCTGCAACCCTAGCAGAACCTCCCCGCATCCATCGCCCCTTGACCGTAACCACTTGGTGTCTTTATGGTTATATCTATAATTTGTTGCATTCCTATTTAAATTTGGATCAACATATACCACTATAAAAATGGTAACATAAGTTCTAAAATGTAGATAAAATAAACACTCAATTTGAGTGGAGATAGGAATTAGGAAAACACAGGTTTACAAATATATTTATGAACAAATATGCTATGCACAACTAATTTTCCATTTAATTAATTGTATAGACTTAGAGGTAGAAGAAGAGTTATCTCTTTTGCATTTGATGCCCCTCTTTTATTCACAAACTTAAACAAGTGATTCATTTCTCCTTCCCTCCAAGCGAGGGAAGTTGAAAAGACAACCAATGAGCTAGAAAATAACTCCCTAAGTCCAACTATTCGACTTACTCTATTTTGGCATTTACATTAAGTATTTAGAATGCTAATAAGAAAATCAATATGTCAACTCAACATGGGGTTAGTCCACCACATTTTCAATCCCCCTCCATTTCTTCATCATGAGCTTGGTCTAATGCTCCTACATCAATATGATAAGGGTGGGGAATAGTTAAGCATAATATTTTTAATACCCAGGGAGACAAAATTGCACTTGCCCTATTGCCATTTTTTAACCTTGAGATTTACATTTAACTAGTTGAATAATATGCTTGACTATTGTCTTAGATCCATTGTTATTTTGTGATAATTTTGTAACTTTGTACTTTATTCTACACTTGTCTACAATTGGATCTCGTATTTTACATTTAAGGAATTAAAATGTGACAAAAAATTGTTATTGTTGTTATTTTACCCCATTTTAGCATAGATGGTGTTGTTCCACAACATTTCATTTTAGGTTGTTCCTTATGTTAGGATCCTATAATCTAGGAATCAAAGTGTGTTTGCCTCTTACTATTCATCTTGGGGTTCTTTTTGTCAATTTTAGCCTATGAGTCACTATATGTCATAGTCTAAAGGTCTGTATGAAAAGAGGTAAGCTTTTGTAAATATTTGTGTCAAAAAGGATTCTATTAGCCTTAATTCGAATTTGTAAGGCCATGAAGGGTCCATGATGAGTCATCATTTAAAATTAGTAATTGTGATGGGTTAAAGTTATTATGGAAGTGTAGAGGGGTCATGTCATGATAGTTGGTCATCGTAGGTAAGTTTTCTGAAGTCATGTCCATCATAAAAGTTAATTTTAAGAGTCAGTTATTGGTTAGATGTGTCATGTCCTTTTCGTTATTGCAAAAAGTATCCCTCTCATCACAACCTTCACATCATCAAGTGGGCCATTATCATTTCAAAAGGATGCTTTGGGTGGTATAAAAGTTTCAAATTTATTATGAAGTCTCTCATTCTTACACTATTGGAAGCTGATACTAGCTTTTAAGAAAATTTGAAGGCCGAAGAAGTGATTTGTAGGTTCAGATAGACATTTGCTACGAATTTTCTATGAAATTGACTATTTTGTCACCATTTTCAAAATATGTTTCCGTTCAAATGGAGATGAATTATGGAATTTTTTTTTTTTTTTTTTGTCAAAGATGGACCAAATAATGAAAACCTCCTTCAGTTTATGCACAATTTTCATATATTGGAAGATCCGAATGCATCTTTAAGTCTATTTTTCAAGTTTTGTCATTTCATGTTTTAGTTATGATGTTTGGGTGCAGATTGTGAGGAGCTAGAGAGGAATATTTGGAAAATAAGAGAGGTTTCTCCCAATGACACTCTCCTCTACAAAAACATCCCTCAGTTTTGTAACATCTATCACAATTAAGGATATATGATCTTGTCTTTGAACCCTAGATTTCCATAAATTCGGTCCTTACTTCATAGGAAACTTGTTGCCCAACTACTGTGCAAACTTGTCAGTTAATTTAATTTTAGAAATTTTCTAATTTTAAAACTTAGAGAAGTCATTTTGGTTGATGGATAAGTGTCAATAACTTTAAATTCATGTAGTTTGAGTTATTAAACAAATATTCCAACTTGGTTGATGTTTCTAAATTGTATTAGTCTTGTTATAACAATTCATACTTTTCTGCATAGCAAGTAAACATGCATTGCATCTAGATCATTCGACTTTTATGAAGTGAATTCGACCACCTAACATGGTAATTCAAATTCATCATTGTATATAATGATATAAAGACATGGAAAGGAGTTCTAGTTGTTTAGTGTGTGGAGAAACGAATACATTTTTACATTCCTTATTAGAATTTTCAATGAAATACTAAGAAGGTTGGTTTGATTAGCAAGGATTCATGTGACAGTCTCTGTTGGTAATGTGTTTCCTCTTGTGCTGAAATTATTTTTATATTTTTCATGCTATTTTACATAGATCTCATGTTTGGTTTGACTAGTAATTGATTCAGGATTCACATGGTTGTGCTTTGCATCTTGTTAACCAAGCAGTTTATGTATTTCTTCTAAGTCATTCTTGACCCTACTCTATAGTGAATTTATATCAAGATATCAACACGTTGTCTATATTTCCCTTGTTTATATATAACCATCCTCGTCCTTTTTCACTGAAGGCTATTCCTAAGGTGACTCCATGCCGAGTGGATGTAATTTCCCACACCTACCTACAACTCAATCAAATCAACTTGCTTCACCAATTAACATAACTAGCCTAACATGTTTTGTACTCAACCCATTCATTTATTGAGAATTTTGAGAGAGCCCTCTCCAAGGCTAAGAGGGTTATCTCTTAGCCTAAATGTGTTTTGGAGTTACCCCTTTGATTCTTTTTTCAGCCTAGAGGTTCATTAATGGGTGCTAACATATTGGCACTATTGATAGGGATTGAAAGGTTCCATATTCCCTGGAAAGATCATTAGAGTTCAGATTTGATTACTGGCGGTGGACAATAGTCATACCTAAGAAGGCTGTATCTTTAACTTAGTGACTCCAATAGAGTAGAATCCATATATTTAAAGTCGCATTGGTATCTCTACACTTTTAAGATGAGTTCTCAATCCAAAAGGCATGCCCCTATGCATTGTATTCATATTCTAGGCTTTCCAAACCGCATGCCTTGTGTAGCTTGGAAGACTTATTTGTTGAAATTCGAAGATTTGGTAGGATATGACACTTCTCTTCATTTGGTTAAATTTCAGATGCATGTGCATAGACTTAAGGTTAAATTTTATGAAGACTTCTTGATGAAGATGTTCATGGCTACCTTGGAGGAAAAAGTGAGATATTGACATGAAGGTTTTCCACCTACAAGCTTGTATTCCCTTAAATATTTTCATTTAGTATTTTTTGAGAAATGCAAAGAATCTCATCCTTGTTTTTCATTGATTTAGAATTGTTGTAAACAATTTTGAGAGTTTCATTGAAAATTTGGAAATCTTGTATGAAGATAATGAGTTCATGGATGAGGAAATTTTAGAGGCCTTTCATGGAAATCCTTTTTATTACAAAGAAGAAATCTCTTTCTTGGATGAAAATGAAATTGAGTAGGATTTTAATCATTACAGTAATGTTCCGTCTGAAGGTGATGAAAATTTGCAACAATCTTGTCATTCGTTTCGTGCTCAAAAGGATGAGAATTATTTTAAACAGTAGAAGGAAATGATAAATGACGAGGACAACTACCATGATATTCAGTTGAATTCCCAACGGGAAATAATTTTTTCCTTAGCTAAAGATGAAACTAATGAGGAATTTGATGTAAATTTTCATGTTCATTCTCTTGAGATTGATGAAGTAATACGACAGGTTTGTCTTCACGAGCTTGATGAAAATATTCAGTATTTTTCAAATGCTCAAGAAAGGGATAGGATAGTAGATCAGTTTTTACTTCATGTTATTCATTTTCTCAAGTTTCATCTCATGAAAAAAATTATGAAAAAAATTACCTAGAGTTGCAAGGAAATAATGAAGAAGAGCAAGTTGTTCTAGACCCCATGGATGTAGACATTTTTGTTATTCCAAATTTGGCTGCCTCAATTGAAGATTTGAAAGAGCATAGAAACCTTGTCTCCAATCTGGATGACAGGAAAGAAAAAATTGCAGCCTTGAAATTTGAGAAGGATCAACCGAATGAAGGACTTCATGATCTCCAAGACCCTTTTGTCAATTTGTTGCAGTCATCAAGGAAGATAGATGTTCTTGTTATGGATTCTGGTTATCAATTTTAGTTGAATTGTGACTTGCTAATTGTAGACATTTTATTTATATTTGAGAAGAATGAAAGAAAAGTTGTGTCATCAAGCCATTTTATTTCATGGTTACACTAGATGTTTGACTTCACTTGATCAAGAAACTTGTGGATCAGTTAGAGTGAGTAGTTGTGTGAATAATCCTAGCCCTCTGAGCATCTTTTTAAATAGTGTAAATTTCCATCACTTTGTCTTGGTAGTTTGGTATTATTTTTTGCATGTGTGGGTGGATATCTGTTTAGTCAATTTAGTGTTCCTAAATTGATGTCATTAATTGTCAACCCGGGGCTTGTAAGCTGATGAAGTGAAGGTGTACTATATGTACTTAAGCAACCTCTTAAAGCTTTTTGTTGTTTGGGGGTGTTGTTTATGGTTAATTTATCTTCCTAAGATGGAGTGATGTATTTATAAATAGATGAGTGATGGTGTGTGTAAGGTGAATTCTAGATGAGTGAAAGTGTGTAATTAGTGGTTTCTAACTACTTGCTGAAGAGGAAAACTTGAAGGAAATAAATGAATTAAAATGAACTAAAAGCAAAGAACCACTTTCTAATGGCATTAGACACCATTCATGCTGCTGCAAGTAAAAGGTAAGAAAACCATTTAAAAGACCAATGATAATGTTTATCTCTTCCTAACTCTTTTCCTCTAACACATAGTGCTGTGTAAGACACAATTAGGAAGTAGCTAGTGATAAGTCTAAGAAATGATAAAAATGAGAAAAATCTACTTTAAAGACTAGCTATGATGTTTTGCTCTTTCTAACTCTCTGCCTCTAGCACATAGTATTGTGTAAAGCACGATTAGAAAGTAGTTAAAGAGTAGTCTAAAAAGTACCCAAAGTCAGCTACAAGTTATTAGTATTCTGATCTCAAAAAGATAAACAATTTATAATAAAGACACCATTCATATGTTAGCAGACATATTTGAGAAATAAGGCTAAAAGTCAGCTAAGAAAATAAAGTAAAGGCAGCAACTTTGAATCTGTCAACTGAAACTACCACTAGATATAAAGCAAATACATAACACACAATCAATCCCGGGTTAAAAACCTGCAAAAGAACAGTGCTGATCAGCTTAAAATAAAGGCTGGAAATGAAATAACATAAAGGTGAATTACACTATACATGTATCAAGAAAAAGAAATGCTGAATGAAAATAAGGAAATGTTGAACATAAAATATTGTACAAGGCTAACATGAACAGGGGCCCTCCATTCATATAACCCAAAGAAGACTCAAGGTATTGAAAACTTCAGAACAGCACTGCTTCTATTACTCTATGTGCAGAAAATTACAGTCAAGAGTGCTAGAACAACACTATTAAAACAGAGTCTGGGAATGCACTAAAATTATAACAAGTTCATAAAACACAGCAATTAAAAAAGTTATATAAGCGTACGCAGACGCAAGTTTTTATAGGCATCTGAAAGATATCCTAATGCGTACAGCTAAAACTGAAAAATAACTAACTGTGATGCGTATTTAAGGTTCAATTAACACGTCATTAGCCTGCGTGGATGAGCTGGAGGTTCTGGTCGTTATGGGCATTGAATACAGAGTTGGATTATGTCCCCCACAACCGCGTAACACGGACAAGTCACCGTTTGAACTGACGTGACCCAACAACTTACGCATCACCGTTAAGCTGCCTTTGTTGACCGTAACTTGACCCTTGTTGGTCGGAGGTACAGATGACGTGGATGGCTGAACAAATAGCATAGGAACCTCGAGCACCTTGATTCCTAAGTGCCCATGTGGCTCATTTGGCAAAATGACACGTGGAACCTTGAGATTAACAAAAAGGCTGCGGGATCACTAGATGGCTGCGGAATCAGCAGATGGCTACGGAATCGGCAGATGGCTGCGGAATGCCTGTAAATATGTCAAAATCTAAACAAAACAGTCACACATTAGCAAACCTCACTTGATCATGCTTAATGACATCTAATGTAATGATCTGGGTGGTTTTACATTGAAAATGAGGCAAAAGAGAGAGGTAAGTGATGAAAAACAGTAGGTAATAGTGGATGATGAGGTGTAAGTTAGAGGCTCTACATACCCCCACTACGAGGGCATTGCATGTCCGCATGCAAAAACACTGCTTAATCAACCTGCTGTGATGCCTCTGCCAAGACATCTAATCTTCTCCTCTTCCTCTGTGTAGAAATATCAATTCTGGGTCTTTTCATCAGACATCTGAATCTCAAATTAATCAAAGCTCTGTTTAATTTTCTGCATCTTTTCTTGAGCTTTTTGTTTTCCTTTTGCAAAAGACCCATATGAAGCATGGTGTTATCTTGGATCATCTTATCCACTTTAGATTGCTCTTTCAATTTTTCATTTTCTTGTATGATATGGCGATTTAGAACCTCAATCTCAAAAATTTCCTGTTTTAATGAGTGAACTTGTTGCTCCAAAGTTTGAACATTGCTTGGGCCAGCAGCTGCTTGCTCCAGTGTTTCCAAATAATTATAAACTTTCCGCTAATCCGAGTCAACTTCAAGTGACTTCTTTGGACTCGGTTCATACTCAAATTCAGATCCATGTTCATGCTCAAATTCAGATCTATGTTCATGCTCAGGTTCATGCTCAAAAGGACTCTCCTCACGTGGAGGACTAGTTTCAACAGACTCAGTGTGTGGAGGACTTGTAGCAACCTTTTCAGGTGTGCCCAAGTCAATAAAGGATGGCCCTTTGTTCTTTGTGGCCTTCATTTTGCCTTTTAATATACTGCTCCTTCTTACGGTGGTAGTGCTCTGTTTTTTTTTTGTACCTTTTGCTTATGTTTTTCCACCTTTTTGGAAAGGGCAGTTTCATGGAGTTTGGCCATTCTTTGAGCTAAGGGCTGAGTGTCTTCTTCACTAGAGTTTGTAGGAGTGAGGTAAGTTTCCTGAGCTATAGCTTTTCCTTTATTTTTCTTTTGCTTCTTCCTACTCTCTATTTTCTTTTGAGCAACTTCTTTGGCAAGTTCGGAAAGAGTTTTTGTGATGATTCCTTGGGTTGCTTGGTCAATATCTACAGCAGATTCAGGGTCAATTTCTTGTTCAGCATGATGTACATCAGTTTCTTCTTCAATCTGTTCTTGGACAGTTTCCTCTTGGACAACAGTTTTAGGGGTAGCCTCTTTTCTCTTTCTTCTACTCTTTTTAGGCACAGAGGTTTCTCCTGCTTCTTCAAAATGGTTTCTCACAAGAAATCTCTCCCAGGTATCTCTGTTTGCTTTCAATTGTTC
>APFE031698162.1:175356-188496 GCA_000404065.3 Pinus taeda | reverse complement strand
ATATCATGTATGCGTTAAGTTATGATTATTACTAGAAGAGTGTTAGCACAATTTAAAAGTCTATCACCTTTGCAACACTAGTAATATGGTTGAAGATTAAAAAACTCTCATAGATCATCTAGTTTATATTCATATTGGAATTAAATTTCAATATATTTGCGATGCTACCAACCTTCTTGATTGTTTATCTAAACAAAATTATGATGATCTTGAAACACTTCTTTTAATGCATTTTGAGCATAATAATAAAATTGAAAATAACTTTTAGTAATATATTTTTACCTTCTTATATACCATATTTGGTCTTAGTGGATGATAATCATTATTATCACCATCATAATTACATACTATTGTAGGAAGTTTGCATTATTTTAGAGTTGAAGAGAAAAAAAAATTAGGATCAAATTAAATGTTGAATGTGAGTAGCAGATTGAAGCTTGCTTAATGAATAACAGATTAATATGCAAGATATATATTAAGTATAAAGTTATTTAATGACAAATAATCTTAGTAACATGTCAATATATACCATTATTTAGAACTTTAACTAGATTAATTTTTTTCAAAATGAGAATTAAAAAGTCATTTTAGTTCACTAATTTTAATGTAGATATTCACCATTTTTTCTGTAACAATTATCATGATAAAATTTATAAAACAAATTTATATAAACTTGCAAAAAGAAAATCTTTCACATCTTAATGTGGATTCCTTACATTATCTATTTTAATACTTTTATGGTTTATATTAAAAGACAAGTTTGTTAATGTTATTTTATGAAAACAATGATGTGTATGTTACTATTATTAACCCATTTAATTATAATACGATATAGAGTAAATATCATGTATGTGTTAAGTTATGATTATTACTAAAAGAGTTTTATCACAATAAAAAGGATATCACCTTTGCAACACTAGTAATATGGTTGAAGATTTAAAAATTGTCATAGATCATCCAGTTTATACTCATATTCGAATTAAATTTCAAAATTTTTGTGACACTACCAACCTTCTGGATTGTTTAATTAAACAAAATTATGACGATCTTGAAACACATATTTTAATGTTTTTTGAGCATAACAATAAAATTCAAAATAACATTTAGTAACATCTTTTTACCTTCCTATATACCATATTTGGTCTTAGTGGATGATAATAATCATTATCACCATCAACATTACATACTATTGTAGGAAGTTTGCACCATTTTAGAGTTGAGGAGAAATATTTTTTTTTAGGATCAAATTAAATGTTGAATGCGGTAGTTGCATATTTATTTTTATTATTATTTTGTACTTTTATGTTAAACTTGAGGCTTACTTATGATAATAGTTTAATATGCAGCTATATATAAGTTAAAGTTATTTAATGACAAATGATCATAGTAATGTGTCCAATATATACCATCATAGATCCATTTTAAGTGCAGATGTAGGGATCAAATTTCTTCACGTGCAAACATTTTGAGTGAAAGATACAATGTGTTATTTTTAATTGTTGAGACTGTATTTTTGAATGCTAAATAGAGTATATATACAACCAAATAAAAATTTTAACCATGAAAAACCTTTTTCTTATATATAGATATATATGAAGTTGATATTAACATAAATTAGTTAACATAAATCTCTCGCTGAAATATTTTGAAAAGTATAAGAATTAAACATCTAATTCACACATTTTATATACTTCTAATTACTTTACAAAATATTCATTTTTTTTAATTTTATTTTTCTATTTAGAACATAATTTTTATGTTTCCCCCCATATTAGGTTGTAAAATGAGCCTCTCGTCTCAATTACTAATCATTTTAATGATCAAAATCAATCATGAATTAGAATAGTAACAAAATAGTACAATTTGATTATTTTCAAATACAACAAGAAAGAGAGAGAATTGACTAAGATATTTATTACAAATGTTTAGTTTTTATTCCTGTATTGTTTAAGGATATTATATTTAAAAGAACATATTAACGTTCATCTAAAACTTAGATTCCTTACATTATTTCTATTATCATTAACATTTATATTTATGTATTAAATTTGACTCATGAATACTAGATTTTGCGAAAAAAACCTTACCTATAAAGTTATTTAACAATATACTAATATTGTTTTTCTTACTATTATTGACCATTTTAAATTGGCACTAAATACTTTTCCTACGTTGAGTACAAATTAATTATACTAGTACAATGTTGGCACCACTTCAAAATCTATAAGAGGAAATATTTTATAATTCTAATTGTGTTGTTCAATGATCAAAATATTTTTTTTTATAAATTATAGTGCAACAAAATAGTGAATTTGATTTTATATCATTACAATAAGGAAATTAAGGAAACTCACCTAAAAAATTATATCAAGTGTCTAGCATTTATTCATTAAGTGTTTAAATGGTTTATATTAAATAGAATACTAATTAAGTACTGCATTGTTTTTTTAATAGACCAAGTTTAGAAGATGTTTTTAAGTGCATTATTAAATTTGATTATGCATATGTGATATTGGGATAAGTCATGTTGGTCAAATAAATCTTTGAAAACTTAAATATTTTATGGAATTGTCATGTAATTTGTATAACACATGATTACATTGATATATTAAATAATATAAAACTCCTCCAAAAAGAATATGAAGAGAATATTTGATATACAACAAATATGGAAAAGTGTGTCTGAATGTATATTAATAGATCCTTAAAAAAAATTCATGAATCATATAAACCTACTCTTAAGATATTCGCTCAAGTAGATCAAGAATGGCTTCTACACCATATTTATTTATCTTGGTCTTCTTGCAATGTTCTTTCTTTGGCATCCATGCCCACACTATGGTATTAATTGGAATAGAGCCAAGTTTTGTGTCATCAGGATTTGGTACCCAATATTGCTCTAAAAATTTTCCATTGTATTTCCAGTCAACCTTTACATGAAAATTCTCACTTTCATTATCCCTAAAGATATCTGAGATGGATTTTTCCATCCAAATCATCTCTCCTGCATCCTCATTTCGTGATCTATCTAGCAACATCTTTCCTTTCTCAACATCAATCATCAGATTGAAAGTTGGTTTTGGCTTGTTGCATTTGGGTCCAACATATATTGGTTCATCTATCACATTATCAAAATCTCCATCCATAATACTTGAGATTACTTGGAGTGCATTACAATCAACATCAACAATGTGCCTTGTCTTAGGCCGGAAATCCTCAGAAGATGAATCTCTTCCATCTATTAGTCTATGATTGTTATAGATTCCATCTAATGTATCAAGAACTTTTTCCCAATACACTACTTTATTTTTCCATTCCTCTGTAACAATTGGTGAATCCTCATTCCCAATAGTGTCTTTCCACATTTTTATGTATGATGTTATCCCTTCCTTTAGTTCTTTTAAATAGAAATTATTCTGTTTGGAAGCTAAGAAAGATGTCTTCCCTATGGGAATTATAGGTTGGCCTTCATCATCTATATTCCATAACTCACCTGGTTCTAACCACTCAATATCTCTAATTGATTCTTTGTACCTTAGTACTGGAACATCTTTTAGTACAAGAAATTGGAAGTATTGGACATTAAGATGTCCAACTAGTGCATTTTTTCCCTCCTTGATGTATCCATTAAGGAAAATTTTGAAGTCATAGACCTTATCAATAAGTGTAGGTGGAAACACTCGATTTTCTTCAATTGTGTGATATGTATCCATCATTTCAGGTAAAGAATAAATATCTTTACTTTTTAGGTTGGAAGACATTCTTCCATAGGTTCCATCTATGTCTTCATGGGTGTGCCCCATAGGCAATAACCCAACCTCAATAGTGATGAAGACACCAAATGTAGTTAAAAGTGATAGAAACATGAAAAGATAGTGATTCTTAATATCACTTGTTGCATTGTCCAACTGTAACAACAAATGTGGAGGAAAAGGTTTAAAATCAATATTTTTACTTTTTGAACTTCCATGAGATATAAAATCATCCTTGCAACCTTGACATTTTGAGTAAATAGAGGTGTTAAGTAATGCATTTGTAAGTGGGTTTCTTGAAATTCCACTTTCATAAAGTGGATCACCATACATATCCACTTGTGGGTCTTCAAGGCCCCTTAAGCACTTTGCAAGGGATTTAATATTAAATTATGATCCCATATGGACAAATGGTAAGGAGAAATGACCAAAACCTCCTACCTTATGCCCATGTGTAAGTATACCTGTCATTGACAAACCTAAATTTGCTCCTACAATAGATTTTGATTTGACACGTAGCCTTGGGATTGAAGTCTTTGTTTTGTCCATTTTATCATGGATAATGCTCAAATACTCCTTTGGAAACTTCTCTGACATAATTTTCTGGTCATAGTAGTAATATCTTCCACACATAACAATCTTGTTATGTTTCTTCAACCTACCTCGTGCCTTTTCTTCCAACTCTTTTGTAGTTTCCGACTTCATTTGTGCTTTCAACACAATACATTCACTGCATTTACTGAAGTTGGTTTTCTTTGAAAATGCCACATCTCGAAAATTAGTATTCCAGATCTTGCTCATTATTGACTGTGATATTGATGGGTAATTGAGCTTTTGAAGAGCCTCATTGATCTCTTTTAACAAAGAATTTTGTGTGTAAGTCGAAGGAAGCAATCTTAAAGGAGGAGATGTTCCATCTTCTCCAACTTGACGTGTTTGGTTTGGTGAAAAATCTGAATTATCCATTACAATTTTGTGCAATATTTGCATGGTTGCCACTGTGCGAGCTCTTGCTTTGCATGTGTTGGTGTTACCATGAATAGATTTGATCTATCCATGTTGGAAATAATTCTGGTAGTTATAGCATGTGCTTTGAGGAATTTTATGTATCTTATACCATGCTTGCTTACAAATAATATTCCCATTAAATCTCATGTTCTTTGCATTTCTAGCAATAGGTGGTAGGCCATGGCCATGGCCATGGCCCTTTGACATGACTGTGTTTGACATGAGTGAATTCAAGACAAATTACCTAATACCATTTTTATTTATTTGGCTCATATCCCTTATAGCACCTGTAATGGCCTTCCTATCCACATTTTGAAGACAATCTTTTCTACGACATATATCTGCTGCCATTTTTGTTTGACGTTTTGCAATTTTTTTTGTAGCCATAACTCGTTTAATCCTTTTATATGGCCTTGTTACATGCATATCAATTGAGTTTCTATCTTTCTTATTACAAAAGTACTCATCCCAATTGTTTAATGGATTTGTGTCCTCTATAACATCCCATATCACCATTTCCTTGGGTGGCTCCTTGAACTTTTCCTTGACCCTTAATATCACACCTTTGTTGTCCACCAACTTATTTATTGGCCATCTAACCAAATAGTTTGTAGAATTATCCCCAATTCTCCATATCTCACAATTTCCATCTATCTCTTCTAGCAAAACACAAAAATCCATTTCACCTAGTGTTTCACCCTCAACAATGTCATCCTCGCAGACATTAACTAGCATTCCTTTGGCAATGCACATGCTTGTTCCCATGCATTCACGTGTAAGGGAAACCTTTGTACATATGAATCTAACGCTATCTTGGGGAATATTTGTGGCATGATCATGACAGTGAGGCTCCAAATCTGATTCTGGCCAAATTTCATAAGATTCTATTGCACCCCCAAGTGTATGCTCAAATCCTGTTGGATGTGGTAGAGGAGCATTATGTTTTAACACCTTCTCGATTTTAACCACTATGCATCCTTTCTTTACCATCTTTCCATGCACTTTATGCCCAAGCTCTGTACTGAATATGGAGCCCTCGCCCACCTTCACTCCATGTTGCAGAAGATCTACCTTGGCTCCAATAGAAAATGTGGAAGAAACATTTTCACCTATAAACTAATGTAAATAAGGTTAGTATTTACTAAACAAAAAAAAATTATTATGCTATCAATAATATATAACACATGCTTCAATATTTTGATTTACCTATGTTGTCTCTCAAATCCATGATCTTCCATGGATGTATGTCCCCTTCATTAGCATCCTCATCAATCAAATGTGGCTGATTTACATCAATTATCAAAATTTAACATAACCAGCATTAACCCTTTCTCCAACATAATAAGTTCTAGACTCTGCAGATTCGACCCTTCCTAGTTCAATGACTTGATCATTAATAAGGAGATCAACATAGCCCCCTTTTTCCAAAATTATATTTTCCAATGTAGCTTGTATTAATTCTGTAACAACAATTAAATCGTAACTTGTAATTAAAAGGTTGAACCATGTAAAGTGTGACTTTATATTTTCACAAAAACACACAACTTACGAAAAAGTAATATAGATGCAAAAATTAAAATAGTATGGTAGTAATATTATATGTAATGAAACATTGTTTCCTGAAATGAAAGCTAACAATCAATATCATTCGTTCTACTACAAACATAAGCATATTGCTAGAAGCAACATTACATGGTCAAATAAATCTAGCACATGCTAGATTTCCTTCTAGGACAAACAAGCACATTGTCAATAAGAATATTCTAAGGCGAAGGAAATCGACCACATACTAAATTTCCTTCTAACGTAAATAGAAGCATATTACTCACAAAAACATTTCAAAGTAAAAGAATTCTTACACATTCTAGAGTTTATTCTAGCACAAACACAATCACATGGCCAAAAACAACATTGTAGTGTGAAAGATATCTAGCATATGCTTGATTTACTTCTAGCACAAACAAAAGCACATTGCCAACAATAACATTGTAGGGAAAACAAAATCCAACAAAATCCAACAACTTCTATCAAAAACACAATCACATTTCCAATAACAACGTCGCAAGGTAAAATAAATTTAACGCATGCTAGCTTTACATGTAGCATAAATACAAGCATAGTACCAAAAACAACATTTCATGCCAGAAGAAATCTAGTGCATGCTATATTTCCTTCTAACACAAACAAAAGCACATTACCAAGGTGAAGGAAATATAACATGTGTTAGATTTCCTTCTATAATAAACAACCAAATTGAAAACAACAATATTGCATAGAAAAAGAAATCTAGCACAACTTCTAGCCCAAACACAAGCAGAACATTTCCAATAACATTGCCATGGTGAAGGAAATCTAGCACTTGCTATATTTCCTTTTATCACAAACAACCAAATTGACAACAACAATATTGCAAAGAAAAAGAAATCTAGCACAAATTCTAGCCCAAACACAAGCACGTTTCCAATAAAAATATTGCAAGTTGGAAGAAATTTAACACATGTTAGCTTTACATGTGGCACAAATACAAGAAAACTACCAACAACAACATTGCATGCCAAAAGAAATCTATTGCGTGTTATGTTTCTTTTTAACAGAAATCAACAAAGTGTAATTGTGATTCTCTGTTGTGAAGACCCATATTAAAAGTGGTGTAATGCTAATAAGACCGATGCATCTATTGCCAGGATACCAATGTAAAGTTTCACTGTTCAAGCGTTTAGGGCCTCCTTGGTAAAACCATGCATGTCATATTCAGTGACTATCGCATACTCTGAGGTAGACTTAGTAATAAATTTTGTGCATCAATAGAGTTCTAGCATTTTTTGGCTAATTTAAGTCATCAACACCACAATTGTTATGAATCACCTGGTCAAGTCTCAAGAGAGAGCCTCTTTGTCTCATCACTATATCAGTCCATGAAATGGTGGAGAGCCTAACAATCTTCTCTTTTAATCACTCAAGCTAGACCAAAATGACAAGTTGTATTTCTACCTAACCAAACATTTTCCATGTTTTGCTTCCTCATAAAAGGATAGCATTCTAGGGGTTATCCTGATGCAAAATGTACCTCTCGGCAGACTATGTTAACACCTTTTTTTAGGAGATTAACCCACTAGCCTTTGTTCTATGGTGACTTTCCAAATCCAATAGCTCCTCCATAACATTACTCTGGTATTGAATCTAAAACCATTTAACTATGATTAATTGGTAGCACATGCAATTTGCAAGAAAGGGTCATAGTTTCAGGTTTGGACCATTTAGTCAGGTTTATAGCTTAAATGGAAGTTTCGTACTTCGAGTTAAACTATCTTTGACATATATAATATAACTGACCCAGTCCATTTTTATATCACTACTACAACAATCCATGAAATGTGCATGCAAGGTCTAAAATCAATGCTTGACTTGGCTTCCATGGTAATTTTTCACATTTGAATGGACTTCCCAAAAGATTGGACTGTGTTTATATAATGCTTCATGCATATCTAGTAAAAACTAAAGGCTAGATGCCAAATGTGTTTGTCAGATGCTGCTTATGAATGCATAAGATAAGGTTGGTGTATTTCATATATTCTCATGCATCTCTAGTAAAAACTAAAGGCTAGTTGCCAAAGGTGTTTATCAGATTTTGCTTATGAATGCATATATAAGATTGGTGTATTTCATATATTCTCATTACAATACTGAATGTTGGATCTAACTTTTAAATGGTCCATGGATTGAGTGTCAACTCATTGAGTTATCTGTTACAATGGGCCAGTATTTTGAGCACTGGACAAATGGGTTTCCTAGTTTTTTATTGAATTCGATTACGAAGGAGGTATGCTAGAAACTCTTGACATCTTCTATGGTCCTCACTCAATCACACAACAAGTGGATTACTAGGTAATCCCAATTAGATGTTTAGGGTGCCATAATACCAGAAATCTAATACTAGAATGTTCACTTAGATTTTGTGGGGATTGTATCAAAAGGAATGGAATGGCTCCTAGTTTCAATCAGGTTCCTACTTTATATAATATGGAACACACCCCTTGGGAGGCCTCAAATGAACTGCATATGTTTGTGCTTAAGGAGGTTCCCATCCATAATTGCAGAATAAAGGACACTAGTCAAATGGATCTTGGAAAGATAATCCTTGGAATGGACTCCCAATCGGTGCCACATAGACATAGCATAATGGAGAATAATGTAGATTATATTATCATTCATATGGCAGGTCAACACTGACACATTTCCAAAGGAAAATATTCTGATCTATATCTAGGCCTGAGGTCTTCGGCTTCATCTCCTCCCTTATATAAAAATACAGAAATGGATACTTTGCCTATCTCAATATAGATAAAGATGTGGAAAACCTAACTAATGATGAATTGTTGTGTCTTGAGCTACTAATAGTCAAAAGGGCCTTCTTTCAGGAAAAAAATACTTTTATTAATCTGGATCACCCCAGAATTGGATTGACTAGGAAAAAGAAGGGCATCAAGTATAAAAATATATCCTCTTGTGTTGGTGTGGGGTCCAAGCTCAATACATGATTTTACGAAACAATTGAAGCAACTCGTTATCCATCCATTGATGCGGGCACCTCCAATGAATACTATGAAGCAATAGAGCATGGAGCTATTCACTCTTGCTCCCCCAATCATCCAGTTTCTTCACGGGCATAAGTTGTTCACTCTTGCTGATATTGGCTGCCAACAATCTATCATTTCTCCACTATGTGGAGGATGGGAAGACTAAAAAAATTGCAAAACTATTTGGGATTAGAGTCAGACCTTTTTCTGAAGCACAGTAAGCTCCCATCCATAATTACAGAACAAAGGACACTAGTCAAATGGCTCTTGGAAAGATAATCCTTGGAATGGAATCCCAATCGGTGCCACATAGACATAGCATAATGGAGAATAATGTAGATTATATTATCATTCATATGGCAGGTCAACACTGACACATTTCCAAAGGAAAATATTCCAATCTATATAAAAATGCAGAAATGGATACTTCCCCTATCCCAATAGATATAGATGTGGAAAACCTAAATAATGATGAATTGTTGGGTCTTGAGTTGCTAACAGTCAAAAGGGACTTCTTTCAGGAAAAAAAGACTTTTATTAATTTGGATCACCCCAGAATTGGATTGACTAGGATAAACAAGGGCATCGAGTATAAAAATATATCCTCTTGTGTTGGTGTGGGGTCCAAGCTCAATACATGACCCCAACTAACCGTGCCTCTAGTACTAGATAGAGTGTAAATGAAAAATCAAAGTAGAATTTGCAGTCTTAGACCAAGGCTAATATCCACACATGCTCTCTAGTCATCATTTCACTCATCCTGTGTAGACAAATTAGAGAAATGCTCAAACAAAGAATTTTTAGCACTAGCACCATGATTTGATCTATTATGAATTCCTTTAAGACGGACTCAGTTTACGAACTAGCTATTAATGTAGTAATGTTATTGTGCGAACAAAGATGAAAAGCACGGGCAAGAAGGCAACAAATCTAGAATTACTACAGTTACCAGCAGAGTAAAGTTCAGAAATACAGGCACTAAGACAAACAGCTATATAATCAATTTAGTTGTCATCTCAGTAAAGTTTACAGGTGCAGGCATTAAATATAATCGCAAAAATGAACAGTGCACAACAATCAGGCAGATCATTGTTAATGAAAAACATCCCTTGTCTGTTGTTATTTAGATTAGCATCACTTGTCTGTTGTCATTTAGAATAGGTGCCAAAGGCAATTGTTGGGAAACGAAAGATGTACAAAGGGGAAAGCACAACAAGTGGACCCTAGAGCATGAGTTGTTCACTCTTGCTCCCCCAATCATCCAGTTTCTTCACAGGCATGAGCTGCTCACTCTTGCTAATATTGGTTGCCAACAATCTATCATTTCTCCACTGTGTGGAGGATGGCCAGACTAAAAAAATTGTAGAACTATTTCGGATTAGAGTCAGGCCTTTTGCTGAAGCCCAGTAACTATGAGAATATTTTTTTGCATTGTCTCATTCAAAATTTTGAAAATAAATTTTGGTTATGGGAAAATAGATGGATCTATTTAGATAGTAGGATGGTCATGATAAAGGTAGTCCTACAAGGTATCATTGTCTACCGGTTGCATTTGTTTTGTTTTCCAATGTCAGTTATTCACAAATCGACTCCATCATTGCAGATTCCTTATGGGTTGGGCCTGGTTACAAAATTACGCTTCACCTATCTAAACTAGACTCAATTTGCAAGCTCGTTGATGGAGTTGGGGCATCAAACACACTCACACTTTCAATTTGGTACTTCTCATCAAAAATCTATGGAGGGCGTTCAAGTGCCTTGGTATCTAGTAAAAAATCATCATTAAAAATATCTCAATCATGCTACCTTGGAAAACTAGATCCTAGTTGGGGCTCCGGTTAAGAATAATGTGTCTTTCATTTGGAATATCTTGATGAAATGTAAGCCTTGGATACAGGGATATATAATATGGATGGTTAGACATGGTGACATAATTCGCATTGGCCTTGATGCAATAATTGGATTGGTTGGGAATCACATTCTTCCTCCCCCAATCATCCAGTTTCTTCACGGGCATGAGCTGTTCACTCTTGCTGATATTGGCTGCCAACAATCTGTCATTTCCTCCTCTTCCAGTTGGCCACATGCTGAAAATTTGGCTCTTCTGATGGAGCTCAATGTCAAATGGGAAAATTACAGATCTAATCTCTATCACGCAGATATTGCTCTGTCTAAGAGGGCAGATAGGCATTCTTGGGGCGGTCTTTCTCATGGAGGAGAAATCTCTACCAAAGAAACATACAAGTACATATACAACATGCAAAGGTAGTGCGCTAGAACTATTTAGCAAAATAAAGGCACCACCCAGTGCTATGGATAATTCAGTTGGTTGAACTCCATAAAGTATTTCGAGGTGTGAGTTCAATTCTCTTTGGTGCATCCAGACTTGACCTGACCAGACTTTATGTGTTCAGTGGCCATCCAGTTCAGCCCTCTACAGTAAATCAGTCTTATCAGATCTGGATTCATATTTCCACCCACTACAAAGGTCTAATCAGACCTGATAGCTATTTATGGACACCGTTCAGTCTACTGGCCATCCAGTTCAGCCCTCTACAGTAAATCGGTCTTATCAGTTCTGTTTTGATATTTCCACCCACTAGAAAGGTCTAATCAGACCTGTATCTATTTATGGACACAAGAAATAAAGAACGCAATGTTTCAGGAAGTTTCTGGGCATCCATGGCTTCAGCCACTGTAACTGCTGCAACTATTAGTCGCTCTGAGAAGCCATATTCAGATCATTAAGAAGATTTTATATATGATCTTCTGGGTGGAAGTTTTCTTGTAACTTGCTTTTGTTTTGAATGAACGCATGCTGGAGAAAGCAAGTCCGTTCATATGAACAAAAGACGCAGGTGGGGTGAGAAATCAGAGACGTGGGGGCTCTTTTGTCCTTCTGATTCAACTTGATTGATGTCCAAATTTACCTCTGAAAACTCAGAGAATGCATGTCTTTGGAATGGTATTTGGTGTATGCAACACACCAGAGAATTGGTTGCCACAATATTCTCTAAATTAGGATTGGAAGGTATCGTTTCCTCATCGCTTCACAATCTCTAGTTATTGTGCACTCTGAATCTTATAAAAAAAATGTCATTGAAAGAATTCCATCATAGTTTGTGTAGCTTAAAGCGCTCCTGGGAATAAATGACCTTAGTTTTAGTTCACAGTGGGGTTTTATTTCAAAGGAACTGTCTAATTCTACTCACCTTTAAGGGGCAAAACTTGGAAGTTTGAGAGGGTCCATACTTTGAATGGCCTTAAAGGAAGTATTCCAGCTCCTTTGACTTGCTGAACCAATCTTGATTCTCTGTCATCTTTTTGGCTTGGATCCAGCTAGATCGATCTCATCTTTAACCACAGATCTGTAATTTTGGGATAGTGTTTGTGGATTCATTCAACTAGACACCACAATTACATTGGCACCTATGTAAATAACAGATCTGATGTTATATGGGCATGTAGCTTCAAGGACAGCATGGCGTAAAGCCATTGCCACTTTGAGTCAGTTGGCCTTCCTAAACCTGTGTAGAAGTAGCCTCACCGGCAAGATTTATGAAGCCATCATGAGTTAAACTTGACAAATCTATGAGCAAGATTAGATCCAGCAGAAAACAGCAAGGAGGGACTCATTCCTGGAAACAAGCAGAATGGAGAATAGTGATTCCCCAATCTGCATGCAAGTTGAAAGTTGAAGCTTATATATAAGCAAGTAACTTGTTGTGAGGTATATTTTTTTGGTGGGTCTGATTCATGCGAATTTGAACTTTAAATTTCATGGTTTACATAATATTTCATTA
>APFE031698162.1:84911-175021 GCA_000404065.3 Pinus taeda | reverse complement strand
TCTTCAAAATTGCTTCAAATTCACTTCATAATGTTGATCAAGGATCCACCAAAGTCTATTCCAAACTTCTCTACGGATCACTTCACTCAGAGGTTGTTTCAAATTGTTCCATGGACAACACCAAATCTATTCAATGCTGATAATTTGATTCTCTTCCTAAAAACAAACATATGCTTGCAATTATCAATATCAACGCCTGGATTACTTTCATAATCGAATAAGTAATAAACTGGAACTTTGATAGGCTTGGAAATGTACACTAGTCTGTAGCTCTACTTCGAACTGTTGAAATGGTCGGAATCTGCTCGACAGCCGGGAAATGATCAGAATTGCTCATAATCGGAACAGTAGAAACACCCCTAGAAATATGAATATTTGATTTTGCTTGTGGCGCATGTGTGGACAAGTCATATAAAGACAATAATTCTCAATCAGGGAACCGTTTCCGTTTTTCTATACAAACTCAAGCTCAACTCACAAACTGTAATTTTTCGGGCGCAAACTGTTTGAATTACTTTTCAAGAAAACCCAATTCTCATGTCTCACTAAAACCCACAATTGAATCCATTGAAGAAGGCAACAATTGAACTCAGTGACCACCCAATTATATAACCTTATAGCCAAATGAGCAGACGGGCATCTAGAAAACAGATTCGAAACAAACGTGGCACAATGGAGGCTCGCGTAATGTTACATGAATGGAAAAATGGAGGCTCTTAGAATGTTACATGCTGACAAATACACATAATGGAACATCCCAAATCAGCATTCATTGAACTCTGAAAACAGCTTCTGAAGTAATACCTGCCCATTGAAACTTTATACACTAACAAGAATGTAATACCACATACATACTCCTACGAGTCAGAAGTCACAGTTCCAATTTCTAATGCCAAACATCCCACTCTCTTATCTCCAGGAGAGTTTGGCCTGTTATGCCATGATAGGATTAGACCCGTCTTGCAGGAGAACAAGTGTTGCCATTGTTGTGTTCCTTTTATGCTTGTCCTTAGCTGCATCAAATTTCTCAATCAGCAGAGAGATTTTAGTTAATAAGAACACCCTGTGCCGGCTTTGTTGTTTCTCTTATTTGAACACGAAGCGGGAGAAAGAGATCCAAGTAGAAAGTGAATAAGTTCAACATGACCGAGAACAAGTGGAGAAAAATCAGGTTCAGAATCCCATGAATGCCTGGCATTGCTTTTCCCAATGTTCCTTTGTTTGCCTTAGGCACTCAACCTTTTCCGTCTGAAGCTTCTGCTCCCAATCCTCAGGAAAACTTTTGAATAATAACACACTCAACTCGCCTAAATGCACAGTGTCGCCGAAAACTCTTTCCAAGACATTTTCGTTCGGTGCAGGTTGGATTCAGATATGCTGGATAAACTCATGGAAATGTTTGAAATACAAATCACAATGTAGTATGTTGATGTGACATATGATTAAAATATTTTAATGTCGCTTGAGCTGGAGTTTGGCGTGTCTGAATTTTGAAATACATGTAGCAGACTCACACAATTACAAGTATAAAGCCTTACGATATTCATTGCATAACCTTCTCCTTTGGAAAGCCTGCGGGGCCATCTACGGCTTTATCTGATGACTGTCTTCGTGTGGTGAGAGGTATTACAGTGGGCAACAAATTTAATTAAAGTGAGCAGTGATTTAAACCAGGAGGATTTTTATTTCTTTTGTAGACAACCTGAGTAATTAAAATTAAATTCCACCATGGAAATGTTTGACAAGCTGGAGCTTTATGTCAGAAGAGGAGCTTACAAAAGGCTTATTGCGACTTTCTTCGGTAGCTAACAGAGGTGCCGAAGACGAGCTTTCTGAATCTCTCTTAGAGTGATAGAATACTGCATTTTCAAATTCTGCATTGTAAATGTTTATTAGCGGCAACAGAAGAAACCTAACACTCCCACTGCAATGCACAAGGTCAGGCTTTGGTAAATAAGGTTGCATGAACCTTCTAATGATAAAATCCTCTGGAGTTTAGCCATGCTTAACCATTGGAACCTCTAAGACAAGCAAGGAAACGACATTTCGTGTACCTTGGTGGCAGAACAACGCCATTTACAAGTGCTGACCAGAAATAACAATAAATATAAATCTTAGACATTGCGGCAGTGGCGTACAGAAAGTATCAGTGCGCATGTTACCATTGAAATGGTGTAGGTTCAGGCATGTGTTAAACTGAAAAAAGGAAGGAATTAACCCTTTGTACGCTACTTACTCGATTCTCTTCAACAAACTCTTCCATGGCCTGTGCGCGGCATGTAGTACTGCCTTCTATCAGGCAAGCATTTTCAACAATCCAGCTACACCCTCAACAATGGAGCTCTACACACAGCGTTCAATCCTTCACAATCTTTCACGCAGAGATTTGGTACACGTGGGTTATGGATGGCAGGATGTCAGGCCATCATTCACGCAAAGGCAGCGCTGGAATAAGGCAAAGGCATTATGTTAGAACAATAAGGGCAGCGCTGGACAGTACAATGCTTCAGAAGAGTAGGGCGCAGGTAGCAGTATGGCAGCGTATGAAGCAGGTTATTGAATATGGAGCAGAGCGCAGGGATGGCAGAATTAATGGAGCGTTACAGAAGACTAGGCCAGCTCTAATCAGCACCATTCAAGGCAACTCAGACCAGTTGCTCAGGGAAAACAGGCCACACATCATGGCTCTGATACCATGTTAAACAGACATGGTCAGCGAGAAAGAATAGGAAAGATAAAGCATGCATTTCAATTTTTATTAACAATAGATGTACATTTATAGTACAATATGGTGACCGTTGGGATTCACATCCCAAGGTCCCTTGGACTACTTAGTCTGTTCGGCTTCCACACTAACCCATTAGGATTAGGTGTCCAACAAAGACTAATTCTATTAATAAAAGTAAAAATACAGTTACAATGTGGTCGAGACCTTAGAGGAGGTCCAAGACTGTCCAGTAAGGAAAACGAACTGTCCAGGGTTGGGATTAACCAGATACAAAATCCCAGGGCTATATAGAGAGAGCTGGCTAGAGTGATAGACCTCAGAAAAGGACAGATGATAAGTTATGACCATACTATCTAAACTGCGCAGATATCCATGAGAAAAATTACAGAGCCAAAAACTTGAAACTACAACAGAACTACATGCCTGATACAGAAAGACATTGACAGAAGCCATATAGGCATAACAAAATGGACTGAAGAGTAGAGAGGAGCTGGGAAATAGACATGGCCCAGGAGTCTTCAAGCATTAGTATCATGTTCCGGGACTTCCTCCTCCACGAGGCATGGGTAGCCCATCCACGTGTCATCAACATTATCCTTAATAGCTGAACCGCTGCCATCTAGAGGAGCTGCCAACTGCCGAATGCTATCAGAACCACTCACCGGGTGAGCAGAGGCCGGGACATCCTGTTGATTGTTGTCTAGAAGCTTGGAGACATTAGTGTCATTTCCTCTAGCCTGCAAATCTCCACAATTGAACCCAAAACCAACATCTTCCCCCTGCTGCGCGCTTTCTCCCTGAGATTGCATTGTTGAGGTGTTCATCGCAATAGTGGGCCAAGCTTCTTCCTCCGAAAAAATTACCATAATGCTGGCCAAGAGAACAGGTTGATTGAGGCGACTGTGAAACATGAAATGGGTGGTTTTAAAAAAGTTATGCGGGAGAGGCCTAGGAATGTCTGAGGTAGGGGAAGCCGAAGCCAGAGGAATAATAGGTGGAGGAGCAGGCTGAGAGCGCCCACGGCCTCCACGACTACCACCTCGGCGACAGCTACCTCGACGACGCACCATTGTTAAAGTAACAGGGCGACTTGGAGGGGATGAAGAGAAGGGCGAAGCAAAGAAGATGCCAGTGTGAGGGAGCCTATAACGCTTTATGAACCAAACATTTAGCGCCACCTTCGAATCATTTTAAGGATGCAAAATCGGAGGTAGTCGAATGTAGGGAGGCCAAAGGTAAATATTAAGAGAGAGAGCCAAGGCAACCATTAAAGGAATACCAGGTGAAATGTCTCGAACCCATTGCGCATTCAATTCCGCATGGTAATTGATCTACTGGGACTTAATATAATCCCTTTCCATCTGTGGGAGGGCTTGGGTAGGTGTGTTGTCCTGCCACCTGCTGTACCAACTGCCTTCATAGCACAGAGCCTTCATAAATATTGCGTTAATGCACTTGCATCTGGGTGTGTATGTCGTACTTGGTGCCTGTCATTCTTCATAATATTGTTGTAATTCATAATTTGGGAATCCGAGGCAATGCTAGAGAATGATCTTATATGAGGTTCCAACCTGCATTCCACTCCAAGCTTTGCAAGAAAATCTGCTACTTTGTTTCCTTCTCACCGAGTATGGTTGATATAAATGGCCCTGTGTCGAGGAAGCCAGATATCAATGAGCTCAATCCTTTTTGCCATTCGCCAGTTGTTACTTACCTTGTGCAAAGGAGTACCTTGCATGATTTTTGAAACCATATTTATAATAATCTAAGAATGCCCTTCGATGATTAGCGGAAAGAATCCTTTGTCTTGAGCTATAATAAGACCCTGCCATAAGCCTTCCGATTCCGCTGAGTTGTTAGTATCCCACCCTTTTGAACCAAAAAAAGACAAAAGGGTGCTCCTTGATGGTCTCTGAAGATTCCTCCAAATCCTGAGTTACCTGGATTGCCTTTTGAGGCTCCATCGAAATTTAGCTTTATCGTATTAATTGGAGGAGGGATCCGCTTTGTGGGCAGACGACCTGGTGAGGGTGAATTTCCTTTGGAGATAAGCTCTTGATTCAACTGAATTTTCCAATTTGCCAAAATGGATTGTTCTTGCAGTAGAGAAGGAAGATCTTCCTGGGACCAAGAAAGGATGGAGAGGGATTCTTTGATATTTTGGCAGAGGATGGTCTAGAGATTTTCCAAGGGCATGGATTGGTCCTTAAATGCCCTGTGTTTCCTTTCCTTCCAAATGTTCCACATCAGGAGTGCAAGAATAAGCTTCCACAAGTTGTTTAAAAGTTTTCTTTGATAAGGTTTTTTGTTCCAGTTGCGAACTGTAGCTATGAAATCCCCCTGCACTCTGCCCTCTTTTTAGCAGTGAAAGCTAACTTTCTCCAATAGCTTGCGTGCTACACAACAAGATTGCATAAGATGTTTAACTGATTCCTCTTCTTGCTTGTAGTTGGTGCATCTAGAAGGTCCATGATAATTCCTTTTTCTGAGATTATCCCATGTGAGGATCTTATATTGATAGAGGAGCCAAAGAAAGGTGGAAACTTTCGACCAGTTGGGGGGGGCCCATACATTGCTCCATAGTCCATATTTGACTATACGCTCCTTGATGATTATATTGTAGGCTTCCTTTGTGGTGAAAATGCCTTTTTCCTCATATCCCCACCTAAGGCTATCCATTTCCTCTGAAAAAGGTATTTTCCTTTTCTGTAATTCTGAAGAAAGAGCTTGCCGAGCCTGTTCTGTGCCATGCCTTAGGATTTGATCTGCCTCAATCCATCATCTATGATCCTATATGGAGGAGGGCTTCCAAAAGTTACTGACCTTGTCTAATTCATGCACATCCTGCTCTGAAAGATGTAGGTGAGAAAGAAGGTTCTTGAGCTTTGGCAGTTGTTGCCATGAGTCCTCCCGGAATCTAGCTGTGTTGTCATTCTTGATTTCCCAAAAGCTATGTTGATGAATTAGGTTCCTGTGCTGTTTGGCTGAGTTCCATATCATTGATCCTGTGCTATCTTCTGACATATGTATTCGTTCTTCAATTGGACTGTTGCTTGCATATTTGGTGGTCCATAATGAGGCTCGGGGAGTGAAGGCCATAGAGAGCCATCTCCACCAAATTTTTGCTCCCATGGCTTCGTTACTGTGAGACGGATCCTTCAAGCCAATGCCACTAGCGCATTTCGGAAGGCAGACTTTGTCCCATTTGACAAGAGCCCATTTACGGGTGGGTCTAGAACTTCCCCATAAGAAGGAACGTTGGAGTTTCTTGATTTCCTTGAGAACCCACTTGGGGGTGGCCAGAATAGAGAAGAGGTATAGCAGCATGGAGTGAAGAACAACCTTTATGAGGACTGATCTATTGGCCATGTTAAGAGACCTATGAGTCCAAAGGAAGAGTCGAGCCTCTAACTTTTCTAAGAGGATTTTCGAGGAGAAGTGCTTGAGAGCCGAGGCTGTTAGAGGCGCCCCTAAATATTTGGAGGGTAGAGCAGCAATGGTGAAACCCAGAATACGCGCTATAGTTGCTTGGGTAATAATAGGGGTGTGGAAAAATAATATCTGAGACTTGATTTTATTGACATTGGTTCCAGAGGCTTTGGAGAAGTCCGAAAGAAGAGATTTGAGTTGATGGGCTTCTTGAACATAGGGGTGGCTGAAAATCATGTTGTCGTCAACAAACTGTTGGTGAGAAAAGGTAGGGGAGTTGTAAAAGGATAAGCCTTTGAGGAGATGAGATTGAAGGGCTGATTTGATGCTGCGACCCAATCCCTCTACCATGATAACGAAGAGGAAGGGAGAGAGAGGATCTCCTTGCCTAATTCCCCTGGAGGGAGGGAAGGTGGGTGAGGGTATACCATTGATTAACATAGAAAATAAAGATGAAGATAACAGACTCATAACCCACCTTACCCAAGGAGGAGCAAAACCAAAAGCTATTAGAACTTTTTGAATGTAAATCCAGCTTAAACTATCAAAAGCCTTGGATAAATCTATTTTGAGCAGCATACCTGGTTTCTTGGAGAGCTTCAACGAATGAATTATTTCGTGAGTTAGGATAATGCCGTCGGTTATCTGCCTGCCTTCTACATAACCTGATTGCTCAGGTGAGATGATGAGAGGGAGCAGTAATTTCAGTCTAGAAGCAATAACTTTGGAAATGATTTTATAAATTATATTTCATTAAGAAATAGGCCTGTACTTACCAGGAGTACTGGGCTCCGCCTCCTTGGGAATCAGCGCAATGAAAGTGGCATTTAGACCAGGGAACATCCATATTAACGTATGTGATTCCTCCACCACTTGCCAGACCTCCAGTTTCATCAGGTCTGAGAAGTGGTGAAAAAGGTTGGAGGTGAATCCATCTGGACCCGGCGCTTTTCCAACTTTCAATTGATGCACAACTTCTTCAACCTCCTGAAGGTCTACAGGTCTGAGAAGGAGTTGATTATGCTCCTCCGATATTAATTTGGGAATTTTGCTCAGAATTGTATCAATTGCCAGCATTCTATCTATATTTGGTTCTTGGTGTGCTTGCTTGAAGTAGTTGAGGAATTCAATTTCAATACCTTTATCAGTTTCAATTCTTGGTCCCTGCTCATTTTGAATGTGGGATATATTATTCTTCATTTTGTGTTGAACAGTGGTTCTATGAAAAAAATTTGTGTTTTTTTCTCCATCCTTCAGCCATTTTATTCTTGATTTTTGTCTCCATAGGGTTTCTTCCTGTTTAGCCCTTTCTAGAATTTGTGATTCAAGAATTTGTTCCTGTTTTGACAGGACCCTTCGTTTATGATCCTCTGTTGCAAATTCTTCATTTCTTGATTGAGGGCATTTTGAGCGTGGAAAATGTTACCAAAAGACGTATGGTTCCAATGTTTGATTTTTCCTTTGAGGTGCCGGAGCTTCTGCTGAAATTGAGACATCTTGGAGCCATTGGGAGGAGAAAAGTTTCTCCATTCTGAGTTGACAAGGTTATTAAAGTTAGGATGAGACAACCAGAAGGCTTCAAAACAAAAAGGCCATCGAATGTTTTGTCCAAGGCGATTCCATTGAAGGGAAATAGGCCAGTGAACAGAACCTGATATCCACAGGATAGAAGCCATAAATTCTCCTCCCAAATGAATTGCATTGTCTGATAAAAGAAATCTGTCCAGGCGGAAAGAAATCTGATGTGACCCTTCTCTTTTGTTATTCCATGTGACGACATCGTTGCTAGAGGGGATATCTATAAGCCAATTGTTCTGTATGAAATCTTTTAGGTGACTCCCATCTCTGTTTCCTCTGTATCTTCCTCCCTTTTTTTCCTCGAACCTTGCAATCATGTTGAAGTCACCCCAAAAATCCAAAGAGGGTGCAACCTATTTCTATTAAGGTCTGAAAGGGTATCCAAGATTTCAATTTTTTGTGTAGTCTCCTGAGGAAAATACACATTAGTCATGTGCCCATAAATGTTGGTTCCATTTATGTGAAAGATTGCTTGGATGAAGCTTTTATTTGCATGTATATTGTTAAGCCGAGTAGTGCACTCGTCCCATAGAATTGCAAGGCCGCCAGAAGATTCATGAGCATCCACAACTGTTACTAGACCACCTGGACAGGCTTTCGTTGCGATTATTTCTAGAGTATTTGAGTTGCATTTGGTTTCTTGCAAGAATACAATTTGAGGTTTTTCTTGCATGATCATGCTTTTTAGTAGTCTACCTTTACTTGGGCTATTGAGCCTTTTGATATTCCAAGATATCAGCTTCATTGTGAAGAGTTGCGGAAGTACTTAGTTAGCTTGGCATATCGGCCTGACTCCATTAGAATTTCTCCTATTCTAATAGTTCGTTGGAGATCGGTTTTCCTTCCACACTTTTTGCTGTCTTTGGCAATAAACTTTCCATCACAAGTACTCCCAATCTGAACACCAAGAGAGTGATGTTTTTGAGTTCGCGATAAGACTCCCACCAGGTTGTCTACTTGTCGTTCTGGGATCTTGTCAAAGCTTCTTGTTTTGCATGCCTGCTCTAGTCCTAGAATGTCAAGTTCTCCAATGTCTATGCTTTTAGGTTCTTCCTCCATGCACTGACATTCTTGTAGGTCTTTATTTGCTTCTACTATTGAACTCGGACCGAATGGTGTATTATCTACCTCCATTCCTTAAGAGTTCCCAACAAGGGTTTTGGTCTGAGTATGGGAGATAGTCTTATTGATCAGCGGATCTTCTGGGAGCAGTAAGGGGTCTTTCAGCGCTTCCTGTTTATCATTATTGATTTCCTTCTCAAGAAGTGAGGGGCTTTTAGAATCATGATTATCTACATTTGCCAAAGCTGAAAAACTGTTGCTGGTAGAGGGTTTGGAAGAGCTAGCTAGATGAATCTTGGAGTTGGTTACCAATTTCTTGTGGTTTCTTCTGCGGCTAGCCACTTCGGTGAATCCATCAGGAGTTGTCTTGTTTGAGGACGTCTCGGTAGAGGGTTTTTGATTTTGAGGGCAGTGTCTAAATAAATGGCCCAGATCGTGATATTTCCTACACCGAAATGGTACATGCTCATAATCAATTGGCTGAATCCATTCAATATCATCATGAAAAAAACTTACCACATCCAGCCAAGCTTGATTGAGGTGCATGTAGACACAGATCCGAGCATAAGAGGTGTATCGGCTGGTTTTTGTTTCCTCTGCCACTTTGATGAACTCTCCCAGTACATTTCTTATTTCTTGTAATGAGTCTTCCTCCCAATACTCCACAGGGAGCGAGTAAAGCCTTATCCAGACCGGAGCCCAGCTAAGATCTTCCTTGTCAGGGTTGAAGCGCTCTACCCACCCTCTGAGATACAGACCTGCAGCGTTAAAGAAGTATGGCCCTCCATCCAGAACCCTGTTGCTGTCCTCTAAATAGTTAAATATGGCCGTAAAAAAGCGTTTAGGCCCTAGTTGCAGAGTAATGTGACATTTTGGGCTCCATTTTGAGGCTATCCAGTCTCTCAGCGCCTTCCCAGTTGGCCATAGTCCTATAAATTTTCCTATTAGTGCATGGTCCTTCATGAACTGTATCCTCACATTGATTTGATGGCTTGGAAACTCTACTTTTGGCCTCACAGTGGCTACTGGCTTGCATGTCGATGAACTGACCTTGGGATGATCTTTTTTACCCTGAGCATTGCCCTGATGTGAGCTTGGCTCTGTATTATTATCAATTTGCACATTTGCATTGTTGTTTTCCCCATTTTGGTGTTGCTTGCCTTCGTCCTTTGGGGGAGGCGTAGCCTCCTCCCCTTGAGGTGAAATCATGGGACCTAAGATCATCTGCAGTAAACGAGAGACCACTCAACAACTAGGCCCTGCCAAAGCTGACCTTGGTCAGGAGTACTCTGCCATAGCAGGGTTTACAGAAACCCTAGAAGGATGATCGCCGCTCTGCCCATCTCCCTTTCCACATCATGTCCTATTTGTATAAGTCAAGTTATCTATTAGGTGTTAACTTGCCTTCACTCTTGTTGATATTGGTTGCCAACAACTTGTCATTTCCTCCTCTTCTAGTTGGCCACATGCTGAAAATTTGGCTCTTTTGATGGAGTTCAATGTCAAATGGGAAAATTACAGATCTCATCTCTATCATGTAGATATTGCTCTATCTAAGAGGGAAGTTAGGCATTCTTGGGGCGGTATTTCTCATGGAAGATAAATCTCTACCAAAGAAACATACAAGTACATATACAACATGCAAAGTAGTGCACTAGAACTATTTAGCAAAATAAAGGCACCACCCAATGCTATGGATAATTCAGTTGGTTGAACTCCCTAAAGTATTTCGAGGTGTGAGTTCAATTCTTTTTGGTGCATCCAAACTTGACATGACCAGACTTTATGTGTTCAGTGGCCATCCAATTCAACCCTCTAAAGTAAATCAGTCTTATTAGAACCGGATTCATATTTCCACCCACTACAAAGGTTTAATCAGACCTATAGCTATTTATGGACACTGTTCAATCTACTAGCCATCCAGTTCAGCCCTCTACAGTAAATCGGTTTTATCAGTTCTGTTTTGATATTCCACCCACTAGAAAGGTCTAATCAGACCTGTATCTATTTATGGACACAAGAAATAAAGAACACAATGTTTCAGGAAGTTTCTGGGCATTCACCATGGCTCCAACCACTGTAACTATTGCAACTATTAGTCACTCTGAGAAGCCATATTCAGATCATTAAGAAGATTTTATATATGATCTTCTAGGTTGAAGTTTTCTTGTAACCTGCTTTTGTTTTGAATGAACGCACGTTGGAGAAATCAAGTCCGTTCATATGATCCATAGACGCGGGTGGGGTGAGAAATCAGAGATATGGGGGCTCTTTATCCTTCTGATTCAACTTGATTGATGTCCAAATTTACCTCTGAAAACTCAGAGAATGCATGTCATTGGACTGCTATTTTGTGTATGCAACACACTATGGAATTGGTTTCCACAATATTCTCTAAATTAGGATTGGAAGGTATCATTTCCTCATCGCTTCACAATCTCTAGTTAATGTGCATTCCGAATATTATAAAAAAAATTGTCATTGAAAGAATTCCATCATAGTTTGTGTAGCTTAAAGCGCTCCTGGGAATACATGACCTTAGTTTTAGTTTGCAGTGGGGTTTTATTTCAAAGGAACTGTCTAATTCTACTCACCTTTAAGGGGAAAAACTTGGAAGTTTGAGAGGGTCCATACTTTGAATGGCCTTAAAGGAAGTATCCCAGCTCCTTTGACTTGCTGAACCCATCTTGATTCTTTATCATCTTTTTGGCTCGGATCTAGCTAGATCGATCTCATATTTAACCACATATCTATAATTTTGGGATAGTGTTTGTGGATTCATTCAACTAGACAAATGATCTGAGAATCACCTTGGGAGTGACATCAGTGGAAGATTTATTAAACAAAAAGGTATTACAAACTCATGTGCTGGTGTGTGTTTTGTGTTATTTAAGTAATAGATCGATCAGATTTCCAATACATAGACATTTAAATGGAAAGACAACAGAGAAAACAGTAAGAAATCACAAAGAGACATGAATTTTAATAAGGAGTTCACCCTATTCTCTAGGGCTACATCTCCGATCCAAATCTCAGTGGTGGCCTTGTTTTATTGTGTCTTCAAGCAGAGAATTACAATGTAGGGACTTAATGTGAGTTCTCTTGAAGCATATTTGCTTGGTAGGGTGGTTCTTGGATTCCCCAAGCCACTGGAGTACACAAACTCTTCTTCTTCCTACCAACTCTGTGACCTTATGGTTTACAGTGGAAGGAGCCAATTGTGGTGCTCAGTGCAGATAGATTCCTCTATGGGATGGCTCAAATCTCTCAAGCTCTCGTGCTCGACGCTGCTATTGTTCAGCTCGACCCTCTGCCTTTTTCTGCTTTTTCTTCACCGTCTTCTTTCTCTGTGTATTCCGTCCTCCTCTTGGGATTCTGGTTTCTCTGTCTTCTCTTTTTGACTCTTGGACTTGACTTACTATGTATTTTGTCTCCGTTCATGGCTTTTAGCCATTTGATCCAATGCCTGTTCAGTTCCTCTTCTGCCTCTGTCGATTCACCTTCTGCAGCTGCGCCTGGAGTTCCCTATTCGACGTCAGCATGAATGCTCAGGGAGTGGCCACGTGTCCTCCTCTAAATGGTGGCAGCCTACTTCATTGGTTCGTTTCTTCAGTTATGTCGTGGATGAAGTCTTTCCTCCACCATGGCGGTCAAACAGATTCAAAATCCTTACAAATCATGGCGTATTCCTTTGTCGATTCCGCTTCCTCCATCAGGCGCAATCTTAGCCGTCTGATCTGGGGCCTCTAGATCCAATCTCATACACACGTCCCGTGTGGTTGACCTACTCGACTGATAGCACGCGATCAACAATATTTTTCTCTCACCTCCGCCTGCCACACGTCAATTGATGTATGGAATCGCTTCGCTCTCGTCTGAAACCTCTTACCGTTTGAAGCTGCCTCGATCAATACCACTTGTTTCCAGAGTGCTGGTCTTTCCTTTGTATGATTTAGCACTCTTTGCCTCTTCTACCCACGGTTCTTTGACTCCCAATGCGATCGAGTGCTCGGGTTTCCCCCATTTTGGCCTTGTTTTCCTAGCGATGCATGATTAGCACTAAGCACTAATCGCACATCAAAATCCACCTCCTTTTCCTGATTCGAGGCTCCCAGGGGCTACTTTGACCTCCTGCATATCCTCCACGGGCCTCGGTCAACGTGCTTTGACCGATGTCCTCGTCGTTCCATGCTGGCTGCCATTGCCACTGGTTTAGGGGTGTTTTTTATCGTTGTTTTGGAATTCTTTAGAGATTTGTCCCATCATGAGACAGTCATGGTTCTTTGAGAGTCTTTTATGGATCCAATGAAGATCACAGCCTTCCCACTAAAGAATATTTTGGACCATCAAAAGTTTGTTTTCAAGCATCGACTAAGTGAGGGTATTGCTTTCTCACTTGTCCAATCTCAATCCACTTTGCACTGCTCAGCTTTGAACCTCTGAGCCCAATCCTGAGGTATTCCACTTCTCCACTGCAAGTCGTCCTTACCTTTCTACCCATCATTGTGTCTTCCTACAATTCATTAAGATATTCAAGTAGCAGGTCATCAACAGAAGGCAATTGACTCTGCTCTTCAGGGTCCTTAGCCATTGAAGGTTCAAACAATCTCAAGCAATCTGCATTTATGACTAAGTAGATGTGAATGTAAGTTGGTAGATCAAGGCAAAAATCATTTTCACCAATTTTCTAAAGTATCCTAAAGGGTCCATACCTGATAGGTTTTAGCTTTTTACCTTCACCTTGCATCCTATCCTTGCTGATATATAGCCAGACTTGGTCTCCAACTTGAAAATTGTGCTCCATCCGATGCTTATCATGCCTAGCCTTGTACTTGTCCTGGCTCTTTTCCAGTTGTTCCTGTACTGCTTGGTGGATCTCTTGGATCTATTCAATGAACCCTTGTCCACATCAGTGTGTCCATCAACCATGGTATCTTTACCAAAGATAAAATCCAATGGATACCTTGGTGTGAAATCAAAACAGTTCTTAAAAGGAGATCTCTGTGTAGAAGAGTGTTTGGCTCTGTTGTAAGCATGTTGAACATAACACAAGTGTTCATCCCAAATCTTAGGATGTTTTCTGCAATATCCTCTCAGTAACTGGATCACTGTCATGTTAACTACTTCTGTCTAGCCATCTATTTGTGGATGAAAAGCTATGCTTTTTCTTAATTTGGTGTCCATTAGTTCCCATAGAATCGACCAAAACTTCCCCACAAATTGGGTGTCTTGGTCAGATATAATGGAAGTGGGTAATCCAAAATGAACCCATACATGTTCAAAGAACAATTTTGCAGTTTGTTTAGCTGTAATCTATTTATACAAGGTATCAAAATACACATGTTTCTGAACCTATCCACACCAACATATAGATAATCATGGCCTTTCCTAGATTTGGGCAGTCCTCCAACAAAATCCATGGAAACACTTTCCAAAGGGTGAGAAGGAGCTAGCAATGGAGTGTACAAGCCTATTTTTCTATTGCTAGGCTTGCTTTTAGCACACATGGCACACCCTCTTACATATCTAGAAATTGTCTCATTCATTTTCGGCCAATAGCAAAATATTTGCAGCTGTGCAACTGTTTTACTTACCCCAAAGTGACCTAATATCAAAGAAGTGTGTGCTTCCCTAATTATCTTTATCCTCTCAGTTTGTGGAATTCAGAGTTTCCACAATGGTATAAGAGTCGGTCCTTCACATGATAGTCCAATTCTTCTACTCTTTTTGCCTTGACTCAAAGTTGCATATACATCTTTAAAGTCCATATCCTGAGCATATTATTCTATGTATCTTTTATGTAGCACAGAATTATGCTTAAGTATGGTAGATGCATTTATAATGGGTCTAGATAACATGTCTGCAACCTTGTTATGTATGCCCTTTTTATATGTAATGACTAAATGAAACTGTTGTAGAAAACCCATCCATCTGTAATGTCTTGATTGCTGCAGCTTAGTTTGGGAGTGTAGGTATTGAAGTGGTTGATGAACAATATGTATTACTATCTCTTTGCCCATTAAGTAATGTTTCCACTTTTTCACACTCTAAACTAATGCATACAATTCTTTATCATATGTAGGATAGTTAACTACTGCATGATTAAAAGTCTCATAATGATAACATATGGGTTTATCATGTTTTGTCGACACTGCTCCCATGGCATAGTCACTGGCATCAATTTCGATCTCAAATGGTCTTTGTAGATCTGGCAGTGCTAGTGCAGGTGCTATACTAATCTTTTCTTTTCAAGGTGTTGAAGGCTTTCTGATGTTTGCCTCCCCACTGAAACACCTTGTTCAACCATGTTAAAGCATGTAAGGGAGCTGCAATTGAGGAAAAGTTGGAAATGAACTATCTCCAATATTGTGCTACTCCTAAGAAGCTTCTCACTTCTGTATCAGACCTAGGTTTAGGCCAGTTCACAATGACTGCCACTTTAGAGGGTTCTATTTTCAATTCACCTCCCCCTACTATATGACCCAAGTAGTTTAGAGATGTTTTGCCAAATTCACATTGTGAGAGTTTAACATAAAGTTTTTCTCTTTTCAAAACATCTAATGTCTGCTTAGCATGCTTTAAATGTTCTTCCCACCTTTTACTAAAAATCATAATATCATCGAGATACACAATAACAAAATAATGAAGAAAGGTCTGAGTACATCATTCATTAATCTCATGAAAGTAGCAGGAGCATTAGTTAAGACAAAAGGCATAACCAGCCATTCATACAATCCCTACTTTGTTTTCAAAGCAGTCTTCCATGCATCTTGCTCTGCAACTCTGACCTAATGGTATCCACTGTGCAAATATAGCTTGGTGAAATAAACAACTTCTTTTAATTGATCTAAAAGATCATCTATTCGAGGAAGGGGATAACGGTTCTTGATTGTTATCTTATTCAGTGCTGAGTAGTCAATACACGTTCTCCATGATCCATCTTTCTTTCTCACCAAAACGATTGGTGACCCACATGGTGATGTGCTAGGCCTGATGAACCCTTTCTCGAGCAACTCCTGCACCTGCTTCTTGATTTCAACATTCTCTAAAGAAGACAACCTGTACATCCCAATGTTAGGCAATGGAACATCTTGCTACAAAATAGTATCATGCATTATTCCCTTTTTGGGTGGCAGACCTTTAGGTTCTTAAAACAAGACATCATACTTTGAAACAATCTTTTCTATATCAGCTTGCTGATCATCATTACAGCCTTCAAATACATAGGTTTTATTAGGTTTCTTTTCCTTTACAACCATCAGTAAGAACTGTTTGCATGAATTTATCATTCTTTTCATTTGTCCTTAGTTTATGAGAGTATAATTATTCTTGAGATGATGAGCTCTTACAAAGTATTTGATTCCATCTTTAACAAGTAGATACTTGTTCTCAGCTCTATAGAAAATAGCCTTTATATCATACAAGTAAGGGCTTCCTAAAACAATTCCACATATATCCAAAGGAATTATGTCTAACTCAACCTCATCTACAAATGCTAACCTAAAAGAAAACTTGAGTTTGCACTATCTAGTCACTTGTAGTTGTCCTTTATCATTCAACCATCCTAATGGGTATGGTTTCTTACAAGGTGTAGTTGCTAATTCCAATTTCTTTAAAATTGCTTCAGAAACTAGATTTACTTGTGAGCCACTATCAAACAAAGTATCAATCTTTTGATTTTTGGAAATAACTCGAATATGGAAAAGCTCATGTCTTTTTCTCTCATGTTCTTCAACAATAACAGATTGAGCAGAATTACTAGTAGATGCTTTAGAATTCTTACCTTTTATACCTATGGCTGAAATGATTTTTTTATCTCCCAAGTATGACCCCAAATCTTTTTGAATAGTTGCAGCAGTCTTCTTCTTCTTTCCCTCGGAATTCTTAGGTCTCAGCTCTAGATGTAGAATCCCACAGTGCTCATCATCATACCCCTCCTTTTTATAGTGGGTGCATGAAGCTTTGCCTTTCTGTGCAGTGTTAGCCTTCCTTGCTTTCCACTTCTGCTTTCTCTTCTCCTTGCTCTTGCTTACAGTGGGTTGGGATGGTCCCCCAACTTCTGGATTTCCATTCTTTCCTCTAGCTTCTAGATAAGTAGCTTGTACAGATACCTCATCTATACTAGTGGGATTAAACATGAGGATGGTATGACTCATGTAGCTGTGTAGACCACCAATGTAATTCAAAAGAGTCGCTGGTGAGTCTAATGAGATTACCAACATCAATGCTCTCTTTCTAAACTCTTGAGTATGCCCTTGCACACCTTTCCCTTTCAACTACTGAAGAGTTTGCCAACTCATCATGGCTTGTTGCATGTAGGCCAATGGATAGAATGGATTTTTGATTGCAACAACAAATTCACTCCAGACAGAGATGGTCTTAGCACGTATTTTCATATCAGCTTGGGTTTTACCTTCCCACCAAACCAAGGCACTGCCTCCTAGGTGTAGGCTTGCCAGTGGAATCTTACTCTTGTCTGAGTCTATGTTTTGTACCCTACAATACACATCAATTTATCTAATCAATTGTGCAACATCTCAGCATTTAGCTCTCCATCATAATAGGCAAATAAAATTTAACATCTAGTTTAATCAAAGATGCTTTCTTATTATGCAAAGGGCTATTAGGAGGTGTGAGAAAGCTTTCCTCTTTCCCCTTTCCTTTGGAGTGGTCATGGGAATGAGACTCATCTTCTTCTTTATCTTGTTTAGAATTTGATGAATCTTCATCCTTGTGCTTTCTAAAGTCCTTAAACGTTTCTTCTAGCATAGACTTTATAGCTAGGAAACTCTCTATGAATTGAGGGTCTGGCCCCATAGAACCTTCCTCTGACATTGTCTTCTGAGAATAGACTCTCCCAATTTCAGTATTAGTTTCCACCAACTCTCCTCCTAATTTGAGCTTTGATCTAGTGAGCATTCATAGCTAAACCAACATAATCTTGTCTAACCTTACAGCCCAAAGCTCTGATACCGCTTGATCTGAGAATCACCCTATGAGTGACACAGTTGAAGATTTATTAAACAAAAAGGTGTTACAAACTCATGTGTTGGTGTGTGTTTTGTGTTATTTAAGCAATGGATCGATAAGATTGCCAATACACAGACATTTAAATGGAACGACAACAGAGAAATACAATAAGCGATCACAAAGACACATGAATTTTAATAAGGAGCTCACTCTATTCTCCAGGGCTACATCTCCAATCCAACTTTCAGTGGTGGCCTTGTTGTATTGTGTCTTCAAGCAGCGAATTACAATGCAGGGACTCAATGTGAGTTCTCCTGAAGCAGATTTGCTTGGCAGGGTGGTACTTGGATTCCCCAAGCCACTGGAGTACACAGACTCTTCTTCTTCCTACCAGCTCTATGACCTTCTGGTCTAGAGTGGAAAGAGCCAATTGTGGTGCTCAGTCTGGACAGATTCCTCTATGGGATGGATTGAATCTCTCAAGCTCTGGTGCTCAACACTGTTGCTGGTCAGCTCGACCCTCTGTCTTTTTCTATTTTTGCTTCACTGTCTTCTTTCTCTATGTATTCCATCATCCTCTTGGGATTCTGGTTTTTCTATATTCTCTCTTCGTCTCTCGGACTTGACTTACTGTGTATTTTATCTCCATTCATGGCTTTTAGACATTCGATCCAATGCTTGTTCAGTTCCTCTTTTGCCTCTGTCGATTCACCTTTTGCAGCTACGCTTCGAGTTCCCTATTCGGCGTCAGCATGAACACTCAAGGAGTTGCCACGTGTCCTCCTCTAAACGGTGCCAGCCTACTTCATTGGTTCGTTTCTTCAGTTACATTGTGGATGAAGTATTTCCTCCACCGTGGTGGTCAAACGGATTCCAAATGCTTACAAATAGCGGCATATTCCTTTGTCGATTCAGCTTCCTCCATCGGGCATGATCTTAGCCATCTGATCTGGGTCCTCCAGATGCAACATCATACGCACATCCCGTGCGGTTGACTTGCTCGACTGATAGCATATGATCAACGACAATTTTTTCTCACCTCCACCTGCCACGTGTCGATCAATGTATGGAATCACTCCGCTCTCGTCCGAAACCTCTTACCATTTGAGGGTGCCCCTATCAATATCACTGGTTTCCAGAGTGCATGTCCCAACTTTGTATGGTTTAGTGCTTTTTGCCTTTTGCACCCACGGTTCTGCAGCTCCCAATGCGACTGAGTGCTCGGACTTCCCCCATTTTGGCCTTGTTTGCCCAATGAGTGTTAATTGTGCATCAAAATCCACCTCCTTTTCCCGATCAGGGGCTACCAAGGGCTACTTTGACCTCCTGCGTAGTCTCCATGGGCCTCAATCATCACACTTTGACCGAGGTCCTTGTCGTTCCATGCTGGCTGCCATTGCCACTGGTTCAGGGGTGTTTTTGATCGTTGTTTTGGAATTCTTTAGAGATTTGTCCCATCGTGATACAATCATGGTCCTTTGACAGTCTTTTATGGATCTAATTCAGATCAACACCACAATTACATTGGCACCTGTGTAAATAATAGATCTGATGTTATATGGGCATGTAGCTTCAAGGACAGCATGGGGTAAAGCCATTGCCACTTCGAGTCAGATGGCCTTCCTAAACCTGTGTAGAAGTAGCCTCACTGGCAAGATTTATGAAGCCATCAAAAGTTAATCTTGAAAATCTATGAGCAAGATTAGATATAGTAGAAAGCAGCAAGGAGGGACTCATTCCTAGAAATAAGCGGAATGGAGAATAGTGATTCCCTAATCTGCATGCAAGTTGAAAGTTGAAGCTTATATATAAGCAAGTAACTTGTTGTGAGGTATATTTTTTGGTGGGTCTGATTCATGCGAATTTGAACTTTAAATTTCATGGTTTACATAATATTTCATAACATGGTAGTTAAATAGATACAGTTACAAAGAACCAAGGTGTCTCGGATCTGAGCAAAAATGTCCCAGATCTAAGTGGAATACAGTCTTTCCAGCATCTGTGGCAATTCTCTGTGCTCATTTTAATCACATCTTTGCCAATATTTTGGGATTTTTGACCATTTTCATGGAAGCTACTATTGATACTCAATGGAAATCTGGACTTAGTCTTTTCAGCATCTATGGCAATTTTCTCTGCTCATTGTTCCTCGACCAACTATATCCAGCCTGCAGCTCAGTGAAATCTAGTCATAGCCTTTCCTGCTTCTATAACAGTCTTCATCATTGTAATCACTTCTTAGCCACTATACAAGAGTCTTGAGCTAATTGTATCAAGTAGATGGGTACATGGGAAAATGCACTGACAAGTGAATTTCCTGGCATGTTGTACCTGTTCAATGATCTTAGAATTTTAAGTTGTGCATAGGGTTTTCATTTTTCTTCACTGATCTCACAATTTTTATATTCCTGGATTACAGATCTAATTAAGTTGTTTTTTATTATAATAATCTTGTAGGTGTTGATTTGAAGTGAAGTCTAAGGCTTGTTTGTTATGGTGTTCGTTTTATACAACAATAAATTCACCATAACAAGTTCTGGTAATTTGCAATCAATATTTGGAAAATCTGGTGGAAAGAACAGAGTATAATTGTTTAACACTAGCATGGGAAGCCTTAAAAGCCTACCATTATTGAATTTGTATGCAAACAAATTGGGAGTGTAAATACATGTTACTCTTCCTCATCAATTTCTCTAGACTAATCATCCCTGAGAAGACAAATCCGAACACGTACACATTCAAATCTTTGATTGTGATTTCATTTCAAAAAAAAAATGCATAAAGATATTACCAACTAGAGGCATGCAGTGCTGCAGTCCCTCTAAGGACCAGATTCTGTTGGTATGGGTTCAACAAGTTGTTATATGGAATTTGGATCCATTGAAAGTGTGTTCAATTAGACAATTCCTTTGGAATAGAGCCGTATCGCGAAATAAAGGTGAGGTCACTAACATTCCAGTAGTGCTTCAAGTTGTCCAAACTGTGATGAAATTCTTTCTGTGAAATCTTATATGAAAGATTCAAAATGCAAATAATGATAGGTTATCAAGAGACGGAGAAAAGGGTATCTTCTAACCCTATAATTTAAGAAGATTATGGAATTGGCAAGCACTCTTCTAATGTGTTGTCCGCACGAAATACCATTTCGCAAGCATACATTCTTTGAATTCTCAATGACCTAGTTGGACAGTGTTCTAATTATTCAGAATTTAACTGCCTTTCATAATTACAGTAAAGCCTCCAAGTCCCTGCTTTTAACTCCTTTCCCTCAATGGATGATGGGAATTGATGAGCTTCCTCCAGTGTGTGTCCATTCAAACCAAAATCAAGCCAAAAAGAACATTTGCCCACGTGGTGATAAATTTGTAGTGGTTACTAGGGATGATATGAACACAAGTAGCATCATAACACCAACTTTATACAATTCTTCGATGTTGAGAGCTGGGATTGCATTCTCTGGTCAACTGGTTGTTAATTGCATCCCTTTGCATTGTAAATTTCGTTCATAAGGATGAAGGCATTGCCTTTCTGTTCAAAATTTTATGAAAAACAAATTTTATTATTGAAAGAAGGGGGTTGGAAGTATAATTCCAAGTTCTTAAGCAGAAGTCTTAAAATAGATGAACCTTTACCATAATATATACTTAGCATTGAGTGTGATGTTGAGGTACACAAAACTCAGTTGCATGCGAAAAGGTGAGCTTCAGAAAAAGCTATAAATTCATACTTGTGGCTTCATTTAGGCTATCTTAGTTTATTGAAAATAAAATTTATGTTTTTTTATTTGTGCATTATAATTTTAAAAAATGATTGGAAGCTTGTGAAAATTGCAAAAAAAGCCAAAATCTAAAAATGGTGAAAATTAATAGGGTCATCAAAGTCTCCAACATGATTTTCAATAACCACCCATACTATATAGGCTGTAAATGTGGTATTATCATAAAATATTATAGCTTGCAATTATCACAAGTATAATAAAAATCATAATATTATTGGTAAATATTATTGTATATGAAAAATTATGGAAACTGTTAGCTTTACTATGCAGCGCTGACTTTCTAAGGCCGGGAAGGAGTTTTGGTCTGTTCAGTAGTGTCCAAAAGGGGGCTCACATTTGGTCATTTTTCCCTTTTTCCTCCACCCCGCTCACTTCTAAACCTTTCCCATTCCCTGAGTAAGCCTTCCAAAATCCAAAAAATTCCCTTTTGGCCCCAGTTCTAAGTGCAAGGCTCAAACCAACCATAAACCCTCGCCCATACGCCCTAACGTGCTCATAAATCCCTCACCGCTTTCTCACCGTCGATCATTCCCTCCCGATCCAATGGCTTCCGTCAAACCCGATAAAGGTGACCTGCTCGACCATTTTCCACTGTCAGATGCATCTCCACCTGATCCGACTGTCTTTGCTTACATCGCACTGTCAACTTGATTGAATGATAGCACGTAATGAGAGCAGGTTTTCTCTCTCATCCGCCGTTACATGTCGATTACTGAGTGGATCACTCGACCCTGGGCATTTACCGCTTAGTGCCCAAAAGCGGTGCGATGAAAACCATTACCACCAACCAATCCGCCCCGTCCATTAAACATCAGTGCAACTTTGTAGCCCAATGACTATCTAATTTGTCTACTAAAGATCTAATGGCCATAACTCACCCCGTTCCCACCTTGGCTGATAGCTTCCACTGAGCCATCTCTGCCATCCATTTCCCCGATTCAACGACCATTCTTCTCGCTCATCCAAATCATTCACCTACCCATGCATTCCATGTACTCAACCATTTTGTTTGCCCAAAGAAGGATATGATCAACTCCACCATCATTAGTCACAATCAGACCCCCAACAACCATATTTAACAGAAAGTATGGCCGAAAGGAGAAAAGGACAAGCATGACTCTATAACTGAATTTATCAATCATGGACTCCACTGGTACGAGCACTCCAACTGCCTAAAGGATAGCAAAGCACCTAAATAGATCAAATTCACCCATTGAAGAAAACAAACACGTTCAGAGACTCCATTAGGCAGTTAAATGTAGTTGGTGGTCAATTATGATCCTTCCATGCCTAAACGGCCAAGGGCCCTAGTATTGTAAACTTATAAATATCCAGAATTAAGATGTAATCGAGGTTGGCATTTGATGTAAGGTTCAACTTCTAGAGACTGTAGATATTTTATCACTTGCAGTGTCTCATCTTCATTTTTAGCTAATACAAGCTTCTTTTGCTATTAACTGTTCAATGTCCATTTTCCTCTTATTCTAAGCTTCTGCCTGATATGCTGTGATTCTTGATCTTTTGATGTTTGACACTAGATAATTGTCATCTTATCTCTGTTTTAGAATGTTGAATGTATCACTGAATAAGATACTTAGGTTTCTTCCTATCTAATGTAGGAGAGCTATCATCCTGTCCTCACATTAATAGATTAGACTTACGGGTTTCTTTACTAGTTGCAGTTGGCCATCACATGGTCTTGTGTATCTGCTGTTGTGGTTAGTATTCTGCATATTCATCTAATATCTAAAACTGTGAGAATTGGTGGTCTAAAGCCTTGTAGTCTGGGGATGTTCATGCATGTCTGGAGTGAGCAAAGTAGAAGTGGTTATCTGGCTTGAACCAAACCATCATTCCTTCCATTTAACCTACAACAATAGTTGAATTTATATGTTACTAGGCATCTTTGAGCTACAACCTAGGAGATTTTCTTGGAATCCTAACATAATTGGCATTGTTGTCGGGGAGAGGAGATTGAAGCTCAGCTTCCCTCAGAGAATGACACAGATCCAGCTTTGATGATAGGCAAAGTCTGGACACATTTTTGGTTGTAATCATCTGTCTGGTGACTCTACTGGAGGACTGACCTTTTGGTGACTCCACATCACAGTTTTGGCTTAGTTTGTGAGACACACTTAGATAAATCCTCAAAAATCACCAGCTGACCCAGTGCCTAACCCTGAGAAGATTGTCAAGCAAAGCAAGATATCACGAAAAGGAGCATCAGGATCAGGTAAGCCTAAACAATATTCTGTATCTCTGCAAGAAAGGCTTGTAGCCGAGCATGCACATGTTGAAAATATAGATACTAGCACTATCAATGAAGAAATACTCTCAGAGATTCATAAAGCTCCTTGCTCAATAAGTTCCCCTTTGGATCTTAGTCCAAAGAAAGCCTCCCTTCCAGTCCATCATATTGCTTTAGCCCTGGCAGTCATCTCTCAACTCCCTACCTTTTGAACTCCCAATACCCTTCCATCTACCTCAGTCATGGTAGGCCCACAAGTGCCTACCAAGATGGAGAGAATCATAGCTACTAGGTATGGACCCCTGGTCCTACCTACTCCTTTGAATGCCATGCCTGCAAAAGAATATCAAAAATACATGCCTAAGTTCACTGGTATAGAGGGAGTGATAGTAGAAGAACATCTTGAGTCCTTCTATAGCTATGCTGATAATCTAGATATTAGTGAAGATGATGTGTGGATGAGAGTATTTGTCCAAAGCCTAGATGGTGAAGCTAGAAAAAGGTTTAGAGAGTTAAACCCTAGGTCTATAGTAGACATCGAGGCATTATATGATGTGTTCCTAAAGAATTGGGGGGATAAGAAAGGTCATCTCTACTATCATATTGAGTTTGGGAACTTACAGAGGGAAAATGGTGAGCTGTTGTCTGATTTCAATAAGAGATTTAACCGCATGTACAACAAGACACCGGTTGAAGTGAAACCCACCCCTACCTCTACTAAGCTATCCTATGCTAATGCCTTCGATTCTTATTTCTGTTTACTATTGAGGGAGAGAAGATGTGCTTCTTTGGCTGATATGCAAGATGTAGCCCAGGATGTTGAATCAAACATCATGGCTGCAGAAAAGCTCAAACGTAATTCTAATAGAAGAAGACAGAGTGGTGAGCCCTCATAATATTTAGATCCCGAGATCGATAAAATGGCTAAGATGATAGTCATTAGCCTCTGAAGTTTCCAAATTAAAGGTTGAGCAACATTTTCGGAAAGCAAGGGTTCCTAATACCTTTGCTCTTCCAAATTCAAATCCATATAGAAGAGAAAATGAGAAATTGCAGATTTTGCAAAGAAACAAAGATGTCAATGAAGACCAAAAGGTGAAGACCTTTTTTCAAAATACAGTCATGGAAGAAGAGCAGTTTGAAGAGGATGATGAGATCCATGGTATGGAATACAAGGGCAGTGCCCCTTTTTCAACCAACGCTACCTATGAGAGGTCATTATTCAATGGTCAGATCAACCAAGAATAGGATGATGAAGCTATTCTACAAACTGTTGATCAACACTAGTATAATCTAAGATCTATGATGAATAATGTCAAAGAAGGTCCTGCTCATAAAGCTCCTATCCCGGCAGAACAACATGCTAATAAGTAGAAGCAACTAGTAGTTGACCCCATCAACCTCAAAGTTCCAGCCATAGAGGTAAGATGCCTTGAAGGTTCCCCTTCTTCTTTCAGTTTTCAATCAGAAATTCAGAAGCCAAGAATACCCATGCATCTGATTGAACCAATGAAGAATGAGTCCCTCAAGAAATCTATCCTTGAGGATCTTGAGCCTAAAATCATCCAAGCTTCCATTGACTATGTGAATTTGCAAAATGATCAACCAACTATTATTCTCAGTCCAGCGATTAAAAAATGTGAAGTCAACTCCCCATCATCTTATGTTGCTCTGTCTGTTCAAGAAAAAATCCTTAATAATTTCCCCTTAGGCACTCGAGCCAGCCATAATTCAATTCCCAAGGCTGACAGGGATAAGCTCAGTCCTGACATTACCAAGCCTTCTCAGTTGGCTTTTATGTAGCTTAAAAAACTAGTGTGCTAGATCACAAAGGAAGAAGGCCCACAGATTTGGGACACCTTCTTTGATGGGGCTTGTTCTATGAAAGCTACAAGAGCAAGTGAAGTCTTTGTGTCCCACATGCAGGAATACCTTGATTCACCACTTATATTTATTGTTCAGGTCATAAATGACACATCCAAGTGTACAACAAACCTTATTTTTCAGCAGGTGTACAAAAGCTTCCATGAAAGACATCCAAGGATGCGAGCATACAGAGAGGGGGTAAAATATAAACCATATCTACCTGATAAGGTCAAATGCCCTAAACGATTTGAGGTAGGTGATCAAATCAATAGGCTTTTGCAAGTCTTTGATGAATTGGTTGACATGCACATTGACCAAGAGAAGGACACCTTTCATAGAAAGGTAAAAAGGGTCAATTCTCAGTATGGTGACTATTTTCTCCAGTGGGATGCACTAAAGGAAAGGCAGGGAGATCCTGGTAAATTCAATGCTCTATGGACAGGATCATTTGTCATCACTCAAGTCCAGGGGAATGATACTTAGATGCTGCAGAGTTTGGAAGGAGAAACAATTTTGATGCCCACTCAATGGGCGATTTTGAAAGTTTATGTTAATTAAGGCCTTTAGGCCTCAACATTGTAAATATGTCCTTTTTATAGTTTTAGTGTAGGCTTAATTAGACTCCATGCCCAATGGAACACTAGGAAATATTTCTGACCTTGTTTTTGTATGAAAGGCAGTGGTCTATGGTTCTTGAAACCTCATAGGGAGGCTTTCATCCCTATAATGAGCTATTGTTAGCTCTGCTATGCAGCACTGACTTTCTAAGGTTAGGAAGGAGTTTTGGTCTGTTTGGTAGTGTCCAAAAGGGGGCTCACATTTGGTCATTTTTCCCTTTTTCCTCCACCCCGCTCACTTCTAAGCCTTTCCCATTCCCTGAGTAAGCCTTTGAAAATCCAACAAAGTCTCTTTTGACCCCAATTCTAAGCACAAGGCCCAAACCCACCATAAAACCTCACCCATATGCCTTCACGTGCTCATGAATCGCTCACCGCTTTCCCACCGTTGATCATTCCTCGCCAATCCAATGGCTCCCGTCACACCCAATAAAGGTGACCCGCTCGACCACTTTCCACCGTCAGATGCATCTCCGCCGATCCAACGATCTTCACTTTAATAAAGCCGTCAACTTGATTGAATGATAGTGCATGGTGAGAGCGGTTTTTCTCTCTCATCTGCTGCTACATGTCGATTACTGATTGGAATCTCTCAACCCCAGGCATTTACTGATTAGTGCCTGAAAGCGGTGCGATGAAAACCATTACCACCCGACCAATCTGCCCCGTCCATTAAACGTTCGTGAAGTTCCGTAGCCCAATGACCGTCCGATCTGTCCACTGAAGATATAACGGCCATAACTCAGCCCATTCCCACCTCGGCCAATAGCCTTCGTCGAGCCATGTTCGCCATCCCTTTCCCCGATCCAACAACCATTCTTCTCACTCATCCAAATTGTTCACCTACCCATGCATTCCACGTCCTCGACCATTTTGTTTGCCTGAAGAAGGAGATGACCAGCTCTACCATCATCAGTCATAGTCAGACCCCCAACAACCATATTTAACAAAAATTCTGGCTGAAACCAAAAAAGGACAAGCATGACTCTGTAACTGAATTTATCAGACATGGACGCCACTGGTAGGAGCACTCCAACTGCCCAAAGGACAACACAACACTAGAACAGATCAGATTCACCCATTGAAGCAAGAAAACACATTTAGAGACTCCATTAGGCGGTTAAATGCAGTTGGTGGTCAATTATGACTCCTCCATACCTAAATGGCCATGGGCCCTAGTATTGTAAACTTATAAATATCCAGAAGTAAGATGTAATCGAGGTTGGAATTTGATGTAAGGTCCAACTTCTGGAGACTGTAGATATTTTGTCACTTGCAACATCTCATCTTCATTTTAAACTAATACAGGCTTATTTTCCTATTAAGCAAGTTTTAAACTAATGTGATATTTCTCAAGAGGTCGATAGTGGATATAATAGCCAAATTAACTGACTAGATAAGCTATCATGGAAGGTATATGCCATTTTATAATGGTGACATGTGGGCAAAGGACTACCATGTGCTTGACAAGAAGCAAATACATATGTATAATTGAGAAGTTACAATATTAACTTAAATAACACCAAAGGTCAAATAAAACACCTTTTCTTAGACTATACAAAATGAGAATTTGTAAAGAAGAAACTAGGATCCCATCTTATTGTTTATATCATTGCTAAAATGAACATGGCCTGATTATTTAATATCTCTTGTACTGGAACATAAGTTATGTATCACATGAATAGTTATAGGTACGAATTCCTATAAATGATCTTGATTACTATGTCGCATATTGAAATCTTTAATTTGACAAATAGTTTCATCATCTGTAATAGATCAAGTAACTATGACTTTAGGCAACACTTTTGATGGATTTTACTCATTGTTAACTAGATTTATTATTTCTTTGTCACTGAAGTTGAAAAGTGGAAATACAAAATATTTAATAAATGAGAGTAAATATTATTTCAAGGGTGTTACCAAACTTAATGCTTGAGGTTTTATATGAGACAATTATATATTGCTAGAAAAATAGAAATAAAAAATAGCTAACAAATTCCTAAATTCCTTATTTGAATAAAAAAAAATCTCTACTTTTTATTTTTTTAATAATGACTAAATTCTGTATTTGAAATAAAGAAAAATCTCTTCTTTTTTTCTTTTAATAATTACTAAATTTATTATTTAACATAAATTAAAATAAAATAGATTTTTCACTACATACATATTGAACTTTTACTTACAATTCTAGGACCCCATCTTATTGTTTATATCATTGCTAAAATGAACATGGCCTAATTATTCAATATCTCTTGTAATGGAACCAAAGTTATGTATCACACGAATAGTTATAGGTAAGAATTCCTATAAACGATCTTGATTACTATGTCACATATGGAAATCTTTAATTTCACAAATAGTTTCATCATCTGTAATAGATCAAATAACTATTACTTTAGGCAACACTTTTGATGGATTTTACTCATTATTAACTAGAGTTCTTATGTCTTTGTCATTGAAGTTGAAATGTGGAAATACAAAATATTTAATAAATGAGAGTAAATATTATCTCAATGGTGTTACCAAACTTATTGCTTGAATTTTTATATGAAACAAGTATATATTGCTAGAAAAATAGAGATAAAAAATAATTAACGAATTCCTAAATTCCTTATTTGAATTAGAAAAAATCTCTACTTTTAATTTTTTTTAATAATTACTAAATTCTGTACTTGAACTAATTCCTTATTTGAAATAAGGAAAATCTTTTTTTTTCTTTTTCTTTTAATAATTACTAAATCTATTATTTAACATAAATTAAAATTAAAAATTAAAAATTAGATTTTTCATTGCATGCCTATTGAATGTTTACTTACACTTCCAATCCAAATACCATTTTTTCCATATATAAAAAATATCCATGATCTTTTAAAATTTCAGATTTTTCATTCATATCATGTGACCAATTCACAATCACGATATCTATCTACATGCATGACTTTGTCAGTAAATATAGGCTATTGAAGTAGGTGAAAGTAGTTAGTAAACTAAGTGTGGATTCCCACTCCACCATCTAATATCTGATCTGATCTCATAAGACAGTTCGGGCTCTAATGAATTAATAAATATGGCAGTTCTAATGGTTGAACTTAATTTGGAGAGCCGAGCCAAGAACTTGCCTATGAGATACAGAGCTGTGAGATACAAAGTTGAGCCAAGAAAGGATCCAATGGGCCAAGACAACTGGCGCTTTTAATGGATCACGCGGGAATTTATTTTTCATCCACGTAGCTACAGTTTCGGGGATGGTTCCTGGGCCATGAATGAAATAGCTAGTTCTTTCATGCAGCTTCCTGGTCCCATCATATGAGACGTGTCAGGTCATGAACCAACCCAAGGCAAGCTCCTATCGGTCCTTTCTCCTTGATCGCATATAGTTGTGTTTTATCTTAGAAATCAAAATTTTGGCTTCAGATTTTTGCCGTCCCTCTTCCCTGCGCACCTCTCCATATATGTTGAAGGTTTTCTCTTCCGGGTCCATCTTGTTTCTTGAACAAGCTAGTTAGGTTCCTACTCAGACTTTCTGTAGTTCTATCTCTATTTCTCGGAACCAAAACGATTTTCTCCCATCTCCCGAAATTCTGATGTTTCTTCATCATCTTTTGCGTTTTAATCCTGCTTATATCATTTTCATCCACTCTCACCCAGCTTCTGTCCATACCTTATCAGTCTATTTTGAGGGTAAGAGTCAGTATTTTCGTGGAAGATTCTTGGCTAATCGAAGCGCGTGCAGATGGCGGGTTCTTGGGGTGGCTTAGTTTTCTCCTGGTTTCTTCGTGGTTTAGAGTTAAGAAAGATCTGTTCCCATTTCAGTGAAATCCAGAGTAGTTTCAAAATTTTAAAATAAAGGAAAAATTTGTCTCTGCTTCTTGTTTGTTGTTACTTTTCCATATCTGAGTGGAAGTTTAGGGACTTGTATATGTCTCTGAGTTGTGTTAACAACCTCTTAGAGGATATAAAAGCTTTATTTATCAAGCAAGCATCATTTTTGAACTCTATCTTTAAGATATCAAAAGTCTATGTTATATCCAGGCCCTGTGTAGATTTTAGATTTGGAATTGGGAATTGGTGTTGCAAATGAAATGGATGTTACTGTTGCTGCATAATTTTCTCAGGTTATTCCTGAATTTTTAGTCCTCCTCTCTTTTCAAAGGTTTTAATCATCCTTAGCGTCTAAGTCATCTAATGGCCAAGCCATCTATCTTCTCCACTCTGGTTTTCTCAGGGTCGGAAATTTCCAAACTTTAGTTTTCCGAGACTAGGAGGGACCTGTGACATAGGCTAAAGATCGATATTTCTTGGAACTATCAATAATATGTCGTTGTTTTCTTCATATCAACTTGCATCTTATCTTTTTCTGATGCTTACGTAATTATCCTTGTAAATTTTGTCAGCTAAAGTACACTTTATTTGGTCTTTTTCTGGAAAGTCTCAGTACAGTCTCTTCGGTTCTTCGATATTGTCAGTATTCAAGTGATGGGAATTTTTTTAGCATAACTTGACCATACCCTCCCTTATCTGGAATGTACTTGGATATGTCTGTTTCCATTTAAAGTCAGACGCCTCCTTGTAATTTGCTCTTTGATCTTGCTTTCATCACTTGTCAGCGCGACTAATGTTTCCTTTTGTCTTAATCGGTCTCATGGAGATTTTATCGGATGTGTCTGCCACGTTTGCTATGGTGCGGGCCACCATTCAAGTAGAATCGATCCTTGGGGGATCCAATCCTCCATGTGACTAGCAGTCCACTCTGGTGCAGTTATTAATTCCTCCTACTACCTTGTTGGCACATGAAGAAAGGTGGTGGACATGAATTCTTGCGATGTAAACATAACCAGCGTCCCATTAAAACTATCCTGCCACCCTGAGCTTCAACCTGGACAATGTTTTTCTCTCGGACCGAATTGCCAGTCTTCAAAGTTGAGCGCTTGCAGGTCATTAGTATTTTCTGGAAATGGATGATGCTTAGATGAGAAATTGGCTTGGCACTAAATGGAATTCCTTACTAGGATACATTCCTACGATAGTCAAACTCATGAAGGATTGATATAGCTTTCACTTCTTAAGTGCTAAAGACATGGAAGTTATTTAGAATCTTCCATGGGTTCACGGCAAAAGCTTCCTAGCCATTCATAAATGGTATATAGGATATAACCCTTTGATGAATACTCCGTCAAACAATCTTATTTGGGTGAAGTTGCCTAGTCTACCCATAGAATTATGGATGAAGGAGACACTGACAGACATAGGAAATGCTATAGGGAAATTTGTCTTCATGGACCAGAAGTGTCTCGGGGAAAAGGACAGAAGAATGGCATCGATTCGAATTGAAAAGGAATATAGAGGATGATTTCCTGAACATATTGATCTTTTCTGGGGAGATTTAAATATTCAATAGAGACTTGATTTCTCAGGGGTCCTCTTTCGATGCTCTGCTTGCCACAGAACCGGGCACTTAAAAAGAAATTGTCCTCATCGTCCGGGTGGTAGAACCAAAGAGAGAAATTAGCATGATAATTATTTCACAAAACTCTCGAACAAAGAGAAGAGAGGGGATATGGGCATAAGGACTCAACAAATTGGGAAGTCCACTCCTTCAGGTATGTCTATTTTATCCTCCCCTCATGGTTCATCTCCCAAATTTTCTAGAAGCTTATCCATGAAGCCTGGTCCCTATGATTTTTTTCCCCGAAAATCTATCTCTCGTCATGTGAATTTTGTTTTGCATCAATCCTCTCCTAGCAATCAGTCTCTGAAGAATGTTTTCTCATTTGACAAAATTCGTAGGTCTGTTACTCCATCTGGGAGAGAGGTACTTCTACATTACAATCCATATCCCTCCGAGCCCTCTGCTGATAAAGAAATTCATTCCCCCTTACCTATTCATCCCCCTTTTTTTGATATTCCATCTACTTCTCACATCACTTACATCCCCTCATCCTCCCCATCTGCCGAAAAAAATCCATTTGCAACTAAAGGGAAAGCACCTTGCATCACTGTCACACCTCAAAATTCGCCAGTCTCATCCACTATAAACTTTGTTGGAAGTGATCTGGACTTACCCTCGAGGAAAAAATCACTTGAAATACATCCTCTCACTATTCCCAAACCTGATAAGCCTTCTTCCCCTCTTATTAGCCCTACTTCGGCAGGGAACATTACCGTTAGAATAAAGCAAAACAGAGGTAGTAGGCATTTCCAAGGCAGGAAGGATAATTCCCGGATTGAGCTCTGAGACCTCTCCCTCATAGACATTCCTATGTAAATGGGCCTCTTAGAGCAAGCTAGCCCAGGGACAGGCCTACATGACTCACATCCATTCTATGAATATTAGAGGTCTAGGGGCAGACCATAAATTCTTGGCCCTAAAGAATCTATTTTCTTCATCTCAGTCTAAGATTATCCTCATTCAGAAGATAATGCATGGTGTTCCTGAAACCATATCATATTTTAGGCACATATTTCCTTCGTGGCACATTGCTGCTACTAAGGCAAATGGTCAATCAGGGGGTTTAGTTGTTCTGTGGGATCTAGTTTGGATAAAGGCAAGGGCATTCAGATGTTTTGTCAACATCCTGGTTATTGCAAATTTTCGGGGTTTTTCTAGCTCCTTCCATATTCAGAATTTCTACGCCCCATATGAGGATAGGTTTTCCTTCTAGAACCGCCTCCTAGCATCAGAATTATTGGAAATTGATTCAATGATGATTGTTGGTGATCTTAATTACACTTTGAGTTGAGATGAAGTTTGGGGAAGAGGCAGGAAGAATGATCCCTTGGCTGGATCCATAAAAGTTGCTATGCCCCAGCATAATTTTGTTGATGTTTGTCCCTCCCAGTTGGACCCTACGTGGGACAATGGTAGAACTGATGCTGCATATATTGCAAAAATATTAGATTGGTTTCTAATTCATGACAGTTTATTTGATCGACTGGGTTTACCATTCTTGAATGTTATAAAGTGCTTCATCTCTGACCACAAACCTATCTCCCTTCAATGGAGAAATCAAGGATTCAGAAAAGGATTTCCTTTCAAATTTAACAGAGTCTGGCTGGAGGATGTAGAATTTAATGATCTTATTCAGAAATCTTGGCATAGTTTTTCTCCTCTAGACCAATCTTCTCCCTCCAAGTCTTTCTTGGGTAGGCTTGTATCTCTCAGGAAGTGTGTAAAAGACTGGCAATCCAGAAAGAGACTCTTGAATAGGAAAGCTCTTGATGACATTCAAAAGGAGTTGGACAGGACAACTATGAGATTGACTAATAGTATCATTTCTCTAGAATTGCGCTGTCATATAAAGGAGCTGGAAAGGAAAAAACACAGTCTACTTGCCATAGAAGAAGCTACCTTGAGACTAAAAAGTCGAGCAATTCGGTTAAAAGAAGGTGACAGGAACACCAAAATTTTTCATAGATTTGCAAACTCCAGGCATGAAAGAAATGCTATTTGGGAGATAAAAGATGAGGAGGGTAATCTGCTTCATTCTTAGGAAGACATCTCAAAAGAGGTAGTAAATTTGTTTGGAAAATCATACAAAAGAAATGGGGACTGTGGGATAGAGGACATTCTCTAGGGAATTGATTTATTCCCATCTATGTTTGATGAGGAACAAAATGATCATCTCTTCCAACCTGTCACCGAGGAGGAACTCTTGATGGTAATGGAGTCCTTTAAAAAATACAAGAGTCTGGGTCCTGATGGATGGATGATTGAGTTTTTCATTCATTTCTTTGATCTGATGAAGAATGAATTATTGGGTATGGTAGAGGAATCAAGATCCATGGACAAAATTCATCAGCACATCTCGTCTACTTACATAGCCCTCATTCCTAAAAAGAAGGAAGTCTCCTCTTTCTTGGATTATAGACCTATATCTCTGTGTAATAACATTTACAAAATCATATCCAAAATCATAGCAGGCAGAATTCGGGGTACTCTATCCAATTTCTTGACTCGGGAACAACATGGGTTTCTTCAGGGAAGGAATATCTTGGAGACGGTAGAAAACACACAAGAAAGCCTACACTCTCTACATACAAAAAAAAATTGAGGCAGGCATTCTGAAAGTTGACCTCAAGAAGGCCTATGATTGCCATGACTGGGGTTTTTTAAGATGTCTTCTTATAAAAATTGGCCTAAATTCTCAATGCACAAATTGGATAATGGCATGTGTTGAAAAATTTAATTATGCTATTATCATCAATGGACTACCATCTACATTTTTTTTGGCTACTAGGGGTCTAGGACAGGGGTGTTCTCTATCCCCTCTTCTGTTTATTTTAGCTATGGATTCCTTAAGCCTTCATATCAAAAGAGCTGTATTGGAAAAAATATGTCGCCCTATCATGCTCAGCAAGGGAAATTTCATCTCTCATAACTTATTTGTGGATGACATCTTGATTTTTGGAATGCTCTATCGGCTCACTTGGAACTGCTTAGAAGAAATTTTGGAAAAATTCCAAAGAGCTTCAGGCCACCTTATAAACAATAGAAAATCCTCCTTCTATCATGGGGAAGTTAATATGGAATTTATAAAGAATCTGGTTCAATTGTACATGACTGAAGCGAAGTCCATGAATGAAGGCACGGAATATCTGGGTTTTCATCTAAAACCTATAGGCTATTCAAAATCTGACTGGCTATGGATTTTGGACTGATACTTCAAAAGGATAACTAGATGGTGATACAAGTGTCTCTCTATGGAAAGAAGATTAGTTTTAGCACAATCAGTGCTGGCTCAACTATCAGTGTATTGGGCTCATCTTTTTTACATTCTGGCGAGTGTCATTCATTTGGATTTCAGAGATCTGTGGTTTGTGCTTTTTGAATCTTTAATCGGAGAATCCACAGTAATAGAATTTTTACACCAACGTTTTGAATCCCAAATGGGATCCATCATTTGTTGAATAGAATGACAACAAATTTTATTTAGAGAGGAAATAAGGAGAAAATCAAATATCATTGTCAAAACCATCAGATCTTACCCTTCCTAAGAATCATGGGGGATGGGGAATTATCGATCTCTAGACTTTTGGGATGGCCTTGCTATGCAAGTCTCTATGGAGAGGCATTTTTGGGGATAGCATATAGAGCAAATCCATTAGGAAGAAGTATAAGGCTAGCAGAGATATTTCTTTTCTGTTATAAAATTATATATTACGGAGCAATGGAACACATAAAATATTGCATAAATATAAACACAGAAAATGCATAAAAAAATAGAGACACAGATATATGTGGTTCACCCAGTTTGGGCTACGTTCACCCTGAACAGCGAGTCCTTCCTTTCTATTATCCAGCAAAACGAAGAGACACAACCTACATCAGATCTGCTATAATATCCTCTGTTTTCTCTCACAGTCTCACCTCTCTGCTTCTCGCTCAAAGGATACACATATATTACACAGACTCAACACAATGCCCTCATACAAAGAGAGGGGTTGCCTTCTAGGGCAAAAAACCATAAAATAAACATAAGTTCTACCATCAGATCATCTGCCTAATGAACATCCCAGATTGATTAGAAATTACTATACTTTTACAAGGCAATTTTACATCTGTTTTTAGCTTTGGGGGCACTACCCCCGAGCCCCCACCTGGGGACCGCTAGCCCCCGGACCCCCTAGCCAGGGGGGATCAGCCCCCCCGAACCCTCGCAGGGGGGACAAGTCCCCCCTGCACCCTCCCGCGTGGAGGGGTGTTCAAACTTCTTGAGGTATACATCTGGCTGAAACAAAGATCTCTGAACAATCATGCTCCACATACAAATTTTTTGGCATAGGAAGGGAACGATAGGGTCTCCTCAAGGGTCAGCTATCTGGATGAGTTTTCATAAAGTTGAATCTTTTTTCCCCCAAAATCTTGCCTAGAACTTTCAAATAGTTAATAAGGTAATCATATGCCTTGACCCTATATCGGGAGGGGGAGATGATATTAATATACCACGGCAATTAATAGAGTTCTTCCATCGAAAAAGGGATTTTTACCTAGAATTAGGTCATTGCAGAATGGCAGGGCTCTTTCCCATTTGGAAAAATGCTTCGACTTTGGGCTTAAAAGGTGGTTTAGCACAACAGTGGACTCAGATTCAGTGGTTTATAAGGAATAGGGGCATATATCGAACTGAAGCTGAGGATGTCCTCATCTGGAAGGGGAACAGTGGAAAGGACAATGCTAATGTAAAAGGTATCTACTTAAACCTTATTAGGTTTCTCTCTTCTCAATCACTTAACACTTTATCATTATGGAAAACTGGGAGCCCTCATAAAATCATCATATTTTCCTGGTTAGTTTTCCATAACAAAAATCTTACGAGGGAAAACTTGCAAAAGAGGAACTGGTCCAGTCCTAGAATATGTTTAATATGTAAAGTAGAGGGAGAAAATAACTTCCACATGTTCCTGCAATGTATTCACACCCTTTAGCTTTGGAGGAACCTTGCTTCATTTTTTGTTTTTAATTTTGTTCCGCATTCTTCACTAAAAGAACCATTTGATTGTTGGAGTAATCATAAAGCAATTTGGAGACCTATTCCACAACTAGTTTTTTGGTCAATCTGGAAATGGAGGAATAACACTTTGTTCCAAAACAGAAAGGAAGCTTTTAGGTCTATTTTTGAGAACATTATCACTCTTTACAACTCTATTCCTTCTAAGATTTCACAACATAAAAAGGAAAAATCAAAGGAGAAAATGACAAGTCACATGAACTTTCCAAGAGCCTTTTTTGATGGGGTGACACCAAATGGTATATGTGCTTGTGGGGTCTTCATAGCCATGGAAGAAGATCAACAGTTTGCAATCTACTGGAATGGGGGAAAAGGAACTAACAACAAAGTCGAGGAAATGGCTCTATCAGGGCTTCTTTACTTGATCTTATTCCTAAATATTCGGTCCCTACAGATCTATGGTGAATCTAAAATCATAATAGATCATGTCACAACAAAGAGTCATATAAAAAATCATCAAATTTCTAGATGGATTAATAGAATTGACTCTCTATGGAGGAGGAGGAAGGATTATACTATACATCATGCCAACAGATCTCAAAATACTCAAGCAGATGAGTTGTCGAGGAAAGGGCTCCTAACTCAAATGGGCAAATGGAAAATGGACATAACAATAGAAGCTGAGACGTCCTCAATTTAGGATTTTTCTCTAACTGACACATAATTTTACTATTTCATATCAATTTCCCAGGTATGTTCCATGCAACTGTTTTTTCTTTCTCATATTGCATACTTTCTCCCAGCTGGCAAATGACGCCCCCAAATGGGGTTTTTACCTATCTAGGTAATCTATTTGGTAAAAGCACTATTTTTCCTCTAGTTTACAGCTCATATACATCTTTCATTCTATGGTACCTTTTGGTATAATAGGCTTTCAGACATTTTTTGCACTACTATGTTCCCCTACAACCTATAATGTCCAGGAAATTCTCTCATCTTAGTCTATAATGATGTATTGGGCATTATTTGATTATCTAATTTTAATATAATAGAGTTTTTTTCGTACTAAAAAAAATATGGCAGTTTTGATCTGGTAAATTTACTTCCATTAATGCAACCAGCGAATCCTTAAAAGCAATAAGGTACAGAAGTTTACAAATTCAAAAGAACGATATTTACATAAATTTACAAGAAGCACAAGTTTTTGGTTCAGATTTTTACTAGTTTAGATTTTTCCCTTTTGGATGTGAGAGTTCATGCAAAATACAGGTATTTTCCTACTTCAGATTGTAATTTTGATTACCTTTGTGCACTTTTTTTAAACAGTTTCTGCCATGTCTTTTTAATATACTCTCTTTTTCTGTTAATGAAAAATACTTTTACACAGAATTGGTCCATCCTGGGCTGTAAGTATTTGCAATTTGCTTAGTTGATATAGGTTGGTTTGATCATTTTGTTTAGTCCTATTAGTTGATACTGTAGGTTTTAACCCTGTTAGCACCTAAATCCACCTTAGGCTGAAAGAAGGAAAAATTCAGGGTAACCACAAACTACGCTCAGTCTGGTAGCTAGCCCTACCAAAACAGGAGAGGGCTCTCTCCGAGTCACACTCAGTGAATAGATGAATGAAAAGGCCTGAGATGACTTACAATGAACTATTTATCTTAGGCTAGTAAGTGAATATGAATACAAGAAGCGATTTTTATGAATATCTGTGTTTTTGGGATGGTATGGGACCAATGGACCTCATTGAACAGAGAACTTAATACAAAGGCACAGATTACTTCATGAGGCAAGATAGGTGGAAAGCCTAGCAATTTAGTATAAGACAATGTGGAATGGAGAGATTGAGTAAGAGGGTGAAAAGGGCATGGACAACATGAATCCTTTTCAATAGAAGAATGAACATTGAACATGAAATTTTCCCACAGGCAGAGCAATAAAATTGAATTCTACCTTAGCTAACATAGAAAACTTCACTGGAAATGAATATGAAATGAACTAGGAAACATAACAAGATACTTATGAAACATAAGAGACACATTTGCTACACTCACAACCACATGAATCTCATGAAACAGAGCCACTGCCTTTCATTAATCCTCTGTAAAAAATATACAATGCAGAAACAAAGTTTCTTTCCCACAGTCTCCTAGAAGTTACAAGCCAACCAACCCTTTGCAAATGGTTTTCATACAATATATAGAATGTTCCATGAAGAGATAGAATGCCCAAGGGATGGGGAGTTACTCGAATCATTACAAAATGAAGGTGGAGAGCCAAACATCAACTACAGGTGTAGCACCACAAACATGACAAATGGCTTGGGTGACCCTTTGCCTTCCTTTGGAACTTGGATAGATGCCCATTGTAAGAGCTCTGGACATCACATATCTCCACAATGGTATGATATTGTCCACTTTGGGCCTAAGCCCTCACGGATTTGCTTTTGGACTTACCCCAAAAGGTCTCATACCAATGGAGATATTTGTCCATCCTTATATACCCATGATCCTCCCCACTTCTAGTCAATGTGGGACTTTGGTCGTATACCCAACAATCCTCCCCTCGAATAAAGGACCATCGAGCCTCCCCTCAAACGATTATCCATCCGTCCACTCTCTACCAACCAGGATTCTCCGCTCCAATGCGTTGGAAGCACACGCCTTACATGGAACACCACTGCCTCGAGAGCTTGCTCTATCCCAGGTCAACTCCTCTTCACCGTGTTGGGACCAGGACACGTTCATGAAGAATCTGGAGCACACCGCCTGTCTAACCGAGCTCATCCACGGATCCCATCGTGATATTACCGGGGCCCACCACCTTCGTTCGGCATTTCGAGGATTCATCCACTTGGCTAACTTCGGGGCATGGCTCTGATACCACTTGTAAAGACTCTGGACACCGCATATCTCCACAATGGTATGATATTGTCCACTTTGGGCCTAAGCCCTCACGGATTTGCTTTTGGACTTACCCCAAAAGGCCTCATACCAATGGAGATATTTGTCCATCCTTATATACCCATGATCCTCCCCACTTCTAGTCAATGTGGGACTTTGGTCGTATACCCAACACCCATATGGAGTGAAAATACTTTAAATGCTGCCTTTGGTGCCGAAAAAATGAAGTGTAGATGAGGGGGCCCACTTATGAAAAGTTGCGAAGCGAAATTTCGCGAAAGAGAGGCAATTTGGACCTTTTTTCCTATATGTGTTGCGCCACTTTGAGGCCCGTTTTGAGGCACTTGTTGGAAATCCTGTTCTATCTACTCTCCAGCCCAACTGGAATTTTTGAATTTGGAGCTCATTTGCCCCTCCAAATCTTCATTCTCCCAAGACTACTTCCTGTGTGTCAAAATAGGGGCAGTGAGGCCATTGTTTGGGTGTTTTTGACCTCCTAGAGACTCAAATCATGCCCAAATTTCTTACCTGAGTGCTAGTAGTAATTATTTTGCATGTTGAATCCAAAAATGCAAACCATTTCTCATTTGGAGCTTCCAATCCTACGCGTCGCACTGGTGGCGCGACGCGTATAGAGAAAAAACCTGTGTTTGTGCCAAAAAATTTCCATGTGACCAAAATTGTCCCAAAGTTCTTGAAATTCGGGCTGGAGGTTATCTAAGAGGCACTATTCTAGGCCACAGAAGCTTCAACCATGATTCGAAGCCGATCTTTCTCTTTTTCCTCTTTTGCCTCTTTTGTTGCTTTGCTCAATTTTGCCTTTAAATTCCTTATTCGTGCCTTGCAAACATGATTGCGTGCACAATAATGGTTTTTCATGTGCCCGAGTATGTACTTGTCCTTGTTCACTTTCGCCAATCACTGTGTGTCTCCATCTCGTAATCCGATGAATGTTATGAAGCCATGACTGCTGTGTATACTGTACCTAGGCTACCCTTTGATGATGTGTGAGGCTGGGTGCCTTTGTGATATCTGTCACCAAGGGGAACAATGAAACAGGAAGTAGTAGGAAGGGAGTAATGTAATGGGAATAGGGGTTATAGGGAGAAATTTGTTTAGGGATATGGGAGGAGTTTGGGTATTTTGATAGGGTAGGGTTTAGGGTTTTAACAAGGTAGGGTTTGGGGTGTCATGTTGACCAAATAGTGGAAGGATAGGGGAGAGGGTTGGGTGGTAATTTAGGGCAGGGATATTATGAAAAATGAGAAAGGGAGGATGAAAAAAATGATAGGTGAGGGGAAAATGATGGGTGGGATGGAACCTTGGCACTAACAACACACTTTAGCAACCCTAGCCATCATTTTTCTTGGTGATTTCTTATGGTTGATTTTATGCATTTGGTTGCATTCAAAAATCGGTATAAACCATCACATTATTGATAAAATTTGATGAACAAGTGATGTTATAAGGCCTACCTTTCAATTTGATGGGCTTCACCAAAAATTTGAAGTGATTGGGCACTTGTTTCGGCCCTTGGTCTGTGTGCGCCGCGCGCAAAGCCCAGTGCACCGCGCCCTGTCTATGCGTCACGCCTGTGGAAAGTTTGAACTGCACGCAAGCTCTGTGTGCATCGTACCCTTTGTGCGTGCCATGCCCCTAAGTATATGCGCCGTGCTCCTTGGAACTGCCTCCAACTCACTCCAGCACACACGAAGCACACTTTTCTCTCCTAATCACTTTGCAACGTTTCTTTATGACCTTGATTTGCACAATGACCTTGTTTGCTTGTGGAAACCTTGTGGAATGAATAATTTTCAGTTCTAGAGGAAGATTTCAGTCAACTTTATGCCTTTTAGCCCTATGCACTGCGCCTCCCATGTGCGTCGTGCCAGTGTAAAGTTACACTGGAAAATCTCCCTTTGTGCGCTGCGCCTTTTTGCAGGAGTTGTTTGGAGGCCTTCCTGGTGTCCAAATTGGGGGAAGGATAGCTTGTTGGAAAGGTCTTTGAGTCTACGTTCCAACCCAACTAGAATTCTTTAATATGGAGTTCATGTGCTCTGTCAAAAATCAAATCTCACAAGACTGGCCAAAATGTGCTCAGTGAGGCTGCCTCAAGGTAGAGTGTTGTTGCAGTCAACTTGTGAAGGTGTTCCCCAACTCCAAGTTGAGCTCATGATAGCTCATTGGAAATCTCTTTGTGTCTAGTTAGCATTTTACACATCAAGCAAGTCATTTCGCCAACCAAGCTAGGAGAAAACTTGATTTGCCCAAGGTCACTTTAGAGGTGTATCAATTCTCTCAAGGCAATTGTATTTTTCACATTTCTCTAAAACCATGACACCTATGTAAAACGTGAAGGAGATGTTTATTCCTTGGTCTATTGTGGACAATGGATTGCTCAAAAACATAATTTGAGTGAAACATATCCCGATGTGTGGGACAAGGGATTTGCCGAAATGAAGCGAAATGAAGGGGATAAGGGGCTTCTAAATTCTTGAGAAAACTTAGGGAAGTGGGGAGGGATGTTAGAAAGTAGGGGAAAGTGGAATCTCAGAAATTGAGTGAGGGGAAGGGGTCCAAAAAGGAAAAACATAGGCCTAGCCCAGAAAATTGCCAAGTTGTAGCAAGAAACTAGGGTTTGTGCGAAAATGAGGAATTTGGGGGCTTTTAGTGATGGGAAGTGTTTAATAAGGTACATTATGGATAGGGGAATATGTATGAACATCAGGATACAATTTTTTCCAATTATTTGACCATCCAAGAGAACTTAGTTTCAAAACCCTAGGAGAGGGAAATGAACCTTGCCTAGGTGCAACTGAAGCATGAACAAGGTGTAAAATGACCCAATGGAACTTGACATGATGATGACAACCCTTTGAATGATGGTACACTCAGTTGAATGGTGACATGGAACGTCATTTGGACAACTTTGACAAGGGTAAAATCAAACCCTAGACCTAATGCCTACTGACCAAATTTGCTTGAAGACTCACTGAAATGACAAAATTTGACTTTGACACATTAAAATCATTTGTAAGAGCATGTTTGATCACTGGAGGAAGGCTGCAATACTGAAACTAACAAACCCCATACAGAATTACCTGCATACAAATTCTAAAACACATAAAATAAACAATACGAGAGCAAAACCACTTAAACACATATAGACAAAGATTTCCCCTAGATCCAAAACCGAGACTACTAGCTTGATTTTCATATTATTCCTTTCAATGTTACAATACATATTTATACATGCCAAAGCATCCAATACCATGGACCGAAAACCATCGCATCCAAAACTATGGACTAAAAACCATCACGTCCAAAAAACATGTCCAAACCCCATAAAGTGGGGTTGCGGGTACACCTCAAACCCCCTGTGACCGCCCCCCCGCGCTACACAATCGGCCCAACAAAGGGAGGGCTTCGCCCCCTCTCTAACCCCCTGGTTAACTACGTGGGCTAATCGTGAAAAGAATATAACACAACCCAACATTCTCCCACTTGTTGTTTTCTTTCCACACGGGGAAACAAGAGAGCTTAGTCATTTTTCTAGCCCTAAAACACCCATTGTCTCTCTACACCAAGAGAAATTCTTAGAGCTCATAGATTTTGTCAATGCATCTATAGTATTCTTCAAAGTGTCCACCTTTACTAGTAACACCTTTTTGTGTTCTATCATATCCCTCACAATGTGATACTAAACATCAATCTGCTTTGTCTTTGAATGATATGTAGGGTTATTTGCCAAGAAAATTGCACTTTGGTTGTCACAGTCTATTCTTATAGCTTCCTATACTAACCCCATACTTGAACACAATCTTTGCGACCAAACTGCTTCCTTGCTTGCATGAGTGGCTGCCATCTATTCTGCCTCTGTAATTGATAGTGCCACTACAGATTGTTTCTTACTCATCCAACTGACTGCACCTCCAAATAGGTTAAACACATGCCCACTTGTAGATCTTCTCTGATCCAAATCTCCAGCCTAGTCTACATCAACAAAGCCATGGATATCCAAAACGCTGTCCAACCCTAGTCTTCCTTGATAGCACAAACCATAATCACTAGTGCCACGCAAATACCTTAAAACTCGCTTCACTGTTGTCCAATGGTCCTTCCCTTGTTTTGACATAAACCTGCTCAGTACTCCCACTACATGTGTAATGTCTGGTCTAGTACAAACCATTGGATACATGAAGCTAGAAAATGCACTTGCATATGGAACATGGGACATATCCTCTTCCTCTTCTTGTGTCTTGGGACACTATTCAGCAGATAACTTTAAACCTACACGAATAGGAACCTTCACCGGTTTACTATGTTGCATATTAAACCTCTTCAGTATTGTCTCGACATACTTCCTCTGGTTTAACCAGAGCTTCCTCTTTGCCCAATATCTTTTAATTTCCATGCCCAAAATATAGTTTGCAGCACCAAGATCTTTCCTGTTGAATTTGGAGGACAATTGGGTCTTCAAACCCTGGATAATTTCTTTGTCATTTCCAACCAGAAACATATCATCCACATACAATACTAGATAAATAACACATTCACCAATTAATTTAAAATACACACAATGATCTGCTTTGCTTCTGGTGAAGCCAAGTCTCCGTATAAATGTAAAAATATTTCTGATACCACATCCTTGGTCACTGTTTTAACCCATATAGAGACTTCTTTAACTTGCATACCAGTTCTTTCTTACCCTTCACCGCAAAGCCTTTAGGTTGCTTCATGTAGATCTCCTCTTCCAGATACCCATGAAGAAATCTTGTCTTCACATCCATCTGTTCTACCTCAAAATCAAAATCAAAAGCAACAACAACAGATAAAAGTAACCTAATAGAAGTTACCTTGGCAATAAGAGAAAAAATATCACCAAAATCAATTCCTGGCACCTAGGAGTAACCTTTTGCTACCAACCGAGCTTTTTATTCCTCCACCTTTACTTCCACATTTGTTTTCTTCTTGAACACCCATTTGTTGCCAGTGGGTTTCCTTCTAGCTAGCAATTCCACCAGATCCCAAGCCTCATTTTTATGCAAAGATGCCATTTCATCAACCATGGCCTCTTTCCAGAGTTTTCCATCCTCTGAATCTACTGCTTCCTTCATAGTTCTGGGATCATCATCAGTAATAGATAAAGCAAAATTTGAATAGAAAGCAGATGGACTATACCTTTCTGGTTGCCTTCTTTCTCGAATTGATCTTCTTACACTCGGAGTTTGTGGCTCTTCATCTTCTGATTCCTCCTCTACTATAGAGTCTGATTCTTCCTCCTTTAGCTCAAACTCTATATTTTAAGGTTCCTTTCATTGGACTTCATGTTTAATAACATCTTTCATCTTTTTGAACACCACATCTCGGCTGTACACAACCTTCCTTGTTGTTGGGTTCCAAAGCTTAACCCTTTAAACCATCCTTATAACAATAAAGATGCACTTTTCAGATTTACTATCCAACTTGGTTTGTTTCTCCTTTGGAACATGTATATATGCATCACAGCCAAATACCCTCAGATGTGAAAAAGAGGGTTTTTTACCAGTCCATACCTCTTATGGAGTCATGCTGTCTCCACCGCTTCTACCCAGAATTTTTGTCCTAACCTGGCTCCACTGAGCATGCTTCTTGCCCTTTCCATCAACGTCTTATTCATTCTTTATGCAACTCCATTTTGTTGAGGTGTATATGGAGTAGTCTTCTGCCATGCTATACCACACTTCTTAAAGAATTATTCAAATTCCTTAATGCAAAAATCTCCATCGTTATCTATCCCCGACACCTTTATCTTCTTCTCTATCTGTTTTTCCACCAGTCTTAAGTTCTTTAAACTTGTCAAAGACTTCAGATTTCTTCTTAAGGAAATATATCCATGTATTCCTTGAGAAGTCATCTATAAATGATACATAGTACATAGACTTACCTAGTGATGGAACCTTCACAGGTCCAAACACATCACTGTGCACAAGCTCTAATATTTGGTTCGCCCTCTTACCACCAGAGGGGAAACTCACATGAATCTGCTTCCCGTATACACAATTTTCACAGAAATCAAAATCCAGAGAACTATTACTCATACCTTCTACCATACCTTTACCATGAAGTATTCAAAGGCCCTTCTCTCCAATATTTCCAAGCCTTTGATGCCACAACATGGTCTTCTCTTCAGAGACCACTAGATTTTCAGCTCCACTTTTAGGAACCACAGAACTGTTGCACCCATCAACAACAGTGCTACCTTGCAGCTTGGACAGAGTTCTAATCCAAACTCCCCGCATCAATACCAATGCTCCCTGAACCATCTTGCAGGTATCTTTCTTGAATACTGTCTTTACACCTACATCATCCAGCTTGCTTACAAAAACCAGATTTCTAGCCAATGCAGGAATATGTAGAGCACCTGGAAGTGTTCTAACCCTTCCACCTTGCAACTTCAACTTTACTTTTCTGCGACCAATGATTCTAGTCTTCCTATCATCCCCCAAGAAGACATCACCACCATCGTATTTCTCATACTCGCAGAACCACTCTCTATGGGGAGTGAAGTGAAAGGATGCACTTGCGTCAATCAACCATGCCTCATGTTCTACATGTGTACTTGAAGAAGCCAAGTACACATCCCCACCTTCATCTGAGATGGTATTTGCCTTTACAGAAGGAACATCATCAGATCCCTTTCCTTTATCAGGAGCTTTAGATTTACAGTCCCTTTTGAACTGCCCTTCCTTTCCACATTTCTAGCACCCCACCTTTATAGGTTTTCCTGGAGATTTATATCTCCCTCTAGATTTAGATCTCCCACTCAATGACTTATTTTTGTTTCTATTCCAGGACTGTCCTCTTATAGACAAGGCATCACCATTCTGGCTCTCCATATTTTTCCCTCTCATCTCCTCTGTCAGAAAGGCTGAGACTATTTCATCAAACTGCAAGGCAGTTGCATTACTACCTATTGCAATAACTAGACTATCCCACGAATCTTGTAGAGAACACAACAAACTGATGCACTTATCCTCATCTGCAATTTTAATATCAACAGATGCTAACTAACTTACCACGGTATTAAATGCGTTCGGATGCTCTATCAATGAGTCTCCATCATTCTTCCTCAGGTTATACAGCTTTCTCCACAAGAACAATTTATTCACCAGAGACTTAGATTAGTATGAAGTCCCTAAATTTTCCCACAAAGCCTCCATCTTAGCTTCCCCTGATACATTGAGCAATACTGAATCTAAGACACACAATCGTATTGTGCTTTTTTCCTTCTGATCCAACTTTTCCATTCTTCATCGGACACTCTCGTTGGTTTAGTACCTAGATCTACCATGATCCATTGATCTTTATCAACAACTCAAAACTCTGACCATTAAATTTCTCGATCTCTATCCTTCCATTGCTTGCCATCTTCTTTTACCACCATAATCGATCTTGTAGATCTCCCACTGAACAGGGTCTACCACAGGCCCGAGTGAAACCACTCAGTAACAAAGGCATCCCCTTGAAGCCAAAACAACTCCGATACCAAATGTAGGTTTTAACTCCGATACGAATTCTAAAACACATAAAATAAACAATGCGAGAGCATAACACATAAAACACATATACACAGAGATTTTCCCTAGATCCCAAAACCGAGACTACCAGCTTGATTTCTCATTATATTCCTTTCAATGTTACAATACATATTTATAAATGTCGAAGCATCCAATACCATTGACCGAAAACCATCGTGTCCAAAACCATGGACCAAAAACCATCGCATCCAAAAAACATGTGCGAAAATCATGCACAAAACCATAGGTGGGTCCTCCCAACCTAATATAGGGTCCAAAGCCAAAATTTTTCGGGGTGCTATCCCAAACCCCAAAAAGTGGGGTTACAGATACACCTCAAACCCTCTGTGACCCCCCCCCCGTGTTACACAATTGGTGCAACAAAGGGGGGGGGATCCACCCCCTCTCTAACCCCCCAGTCAACTATGTGGGCTAGTCGTGGAAAGAATATAACACAACCCAACAGATACCCATGCAGATAGCCTCCTGGATTATGCTGGAAATATGTGCAGTTTAGAGAGATTGGGCAATGAGACAAGATTTGGAATCATTACAAGCTTTATTTTGTACTGTGATTTTAGAATTTCCTTGTTTTCTTCTTTCATTGAATAACAAATTTTGGTTTGAAACTGAGCAACAGTGGGTATTTCCTCCCTCACTTTTTGTCGTGACAATGTCAAAGAGTACTCAAAAAGATTTATGGCATCAGCTACAACCTCCCAATAATCCAAGTTTCCATCCTCATCCTCACTTACAAACCCTGAATAGCTACTACTACAAGCACGATATTTACCAATTGATCTATTGAGTTGTGGGATCAATAAATGATAGCAATGAAATAAAATATAGGAGTGAAAGAAAGGTCCACCAGGTGGGCATTAGATGCTTACTTGAAGATCACCCTGCTTCTGGGACGCTCCTAATCGATCTCCATATTTGTTTGAGGTGTGTAATCCATCGCCTATCTACCTACAGATTTCAAGTATTCAGAAAGATGGCCTATGATATAGACATGGATGCATCTACAAAAAACATCATATAGAGTAATGCCACTGAGACCCTTCATCTGAAAAAAGCATACTGAGACCCTCAGAGTTTAATGTTTGACTTGTGGTTTTTGTGTTTGACTCTCTATTTAGTCAGTGGCTTTTTGTTAGTATTTGGATGGTTTGTATAACTACCCAGTTTTGACAGCTTATTTTGTAATATTTTACCGATTGATAAAATTTAAACTTGACAGAGTTGTGTGTTGGGTTGTGTTATATTCTTTCCACGACTAACCTACGTAGTGAACCCGGGGGTTAGAGGGGGGGCGGAGCCCCCCCTTCACCGCACCGATTGCGCAGCGGGGGGGTCACAGGGGGGGTGGCAGCCCCCCCTGTCTGGGGGGTTTGACGGGGGCGGGTAGGCCCCCTCTACAGGGTTCGGGGCAGCGCCCTGAGAAATTTTTTTTGGACCCTATATTAGGTTGGGCGAACCTACCTATGGTTTTCAGTCCACAGTTTTGGACGCGATGGTTTTCGGTCCATGGTATTGGATGCTTCGGCATGTATAAATATGTATTGTAACATTGAAAGGAACATAATGAAAAATCAAGCTGGTAGTCTCGGTTTTGAGATCCAGTGGGAAATCTCTGTGTATATGTGTTTTATGTGTTATGCTCTCGCATTTTTATTTTTCCTGTGATTTAGAATTCATATGCAGGTAATTTCTGTATGGGGTTAAAACCTACAGAATTTTCCCAAACGATTTCTGGGTATTGGAGAATGCATGTCTTAGCCTCTCTGAAAAATCTTGAGGCAAGAGCACATCTGAAGCTACAAAAATCAACAACGGAAATCCTAGTCTCAAATTACTTACTGGCTCCAAAACTTCTATCCTTGAACTTTTGGGACCTGAAGAAATGATACCATTATCTGGAAAATGAACAACTTCCTCAGAAACCCCAAAGCCTCCTTGGTGCAATGGTTGCCATACTGGGTTTCCCAGCCTCTGAGAAGCCCACTTGCTAAAAAGGGTTTTCGGCACAAATATCTGATTATCTGAAAAGGGTTTCACCGGCTGACGCTTTGGAGATAGACCTTCCAACTGCGGGATGGAGGAGAAAACTTCGAGAGCAGGCGATCCAGGTGTCAACACCCCCTCCATCCCGGAACGCTGAGGCAGAGTGTCTTGCTAGATGGACTCGAACTCGTATGTGTCTGACGAATAATCCTCCCCATCTAAATCCATGCCATAAATCTACCTTGGACAAACCTCAAACTGCTTTCCGATACAACTGACAAACGCTACTGACCAACATCCATTTACTGTGGAAACCCCAAGGACTCCAAAACCTCGCCGCACTGATTGCCTGTAAACACTGAATAAACAACCCTGAAATGACAATTAGGGCTAATCCCGTTGGCTTACCCTTTCAACTGAAAAAGACTTCTACAATACTTGCACTCTGACAAAAGCAAACAGACTAGAACCAATAACTGTCTGTCACGGTGTCGGTAGCTTGTTACCCTTGCCCAGCTATGAATCGTACGGTCCAAAAAGCCAAATTGCCCAAGAACTTCTACTGCAGAGCCATCACTCAAATCAATTTTCCTTCAGAGCTTGGATGATCTTGGAGCATTTCGTGATATGATATTTCTGCCCAGGATGTTTATCCCTAAGAAAGATCTATAGATTTCGTTGCAAATAATAAATAAGAGTTTTCCTATTTTAATTAATTGCAGCTTTTATGCATTTTCCTGAAATTGTCTTGACTGTATCATAAGCAGTTAGTTCTTCGACAGTCTGTCCTCTGGTTCCTCCTGGGTCAGCAGATCAGTAGTTTACACGAGCTTTTTGAAATTTCTATTAAGTTGCTATCCTGTTTATAGCCAGGTTCCCTTTAAATATGTTTAAATTTTGAACTTTAAGATTTCCTGCTTTTCTCCACCAGTTGGTTATCTTTTTTCTTTGTCTCTTCCATGTCTCGGTGTTGGATCTTATTTTTTCACATATTTATGAGTAGTAATTCCTTTTCATCAGATCATCAATTATTTGATTAAAACTACAACCTTAAATTCTCAATATACCTTTCCCTGAAAACAGGTGTTCTCCCTTTCCAATAGACCCACATCTTTCATTACAGTTATATTCTTAGTTTAAGGAACATGCCAAATCTCATGCTAAGTTCTAACTACACTTCATATAAAGAATAAGAAGTTTTGCTGTATCTAAAATTTCATTATAGAAGGTTCTTCTCAGGGAAAATATGTAATATTACATGTCCACCATCTCTTTTGTACGAGGGAACAGACAGTACATTCATAACTTCAAGTGCATTTAAACAATTAACATATAGCCTTTATATGATCATCAAAACTCTGAGATGCCAATTTTACTTTGAGTCAACTTTCCTGCTGAGAGACATGACACATACCATCTGACTTGAATTATATACCATCTTTAACTTCTAAGAGCTTAGTTTTTTGGATGTTATTCATATGTATGGTTTGTCTGTTCTCCATTTCTCCTCTTGATGGCAATGAAACCCAATGCTATTTTTATTTTTAAATGGTGGATTACCTTTTGTAGTTAGGAAGAAGCCTTTGTTGTAAATTTCTGCAACAATGCTGATGGTTTCTCTTATACCCCAAACATAAATCTTAATATTTTAATTTTGCTATAAAATAATAAACTATGAATCTCAATGTGGATGGTTCCAAGATTTGCTACTTTCGTTCCTTTGACCTTATTTCTCTAATTCATGTTTCGTGAGGTTCTCCCTCTATTGAACATAATTTATTCAATATGAAATTGTTGAAGAAGTCTTATCCTATGGTCTAGTTCTTGCTTCCTGAGCTTCCAGTGGTGGACCTACTTAAAAATGTTGGAAGCATATCATAATATAAGAGATCTGAGTCTAGCTTACCACAAACCAGTACTTCCAGTTGTTTTAATGGGATCTTTAGCTACATCTCCCTTGTAGGCCTAGACACCAACTAGGCCTTATATCAAGAGAATGATCCCAATTTGATTCTGTTGCTTTTTAGGCATGTTTTTTGTATCTTCCATGCTCTTGCCTTGAGCATATGATGCATGGGTTACATAGGTTCATGTGAAGGTGAGTTTAGATCCTGGTTTTATTCACTTGTTGGAATAGTCTGAGTTTTGATTATGTTTTTCTGTCTTAAAGATATCTTGACACTGCATAATAGAAGAGATCTGAGTCTAGCTTACTACAAACCAGCACTTCTAATTGTTTTGAAGAGATCTTTGGTTCGATCTCCTTTTACTTTCTTGTAGGTCCTACACTACTAGCGGCAATGTGGTAAACATATGAATATAACATATCATATGCATAAGAGTTCTTTGCAAGACACATAGGCCTTCTATAAAGAGAATGATCCTTTTTCATTTTGTTGCTTCTTAGGAATATTTTTAGTAGCGTTTGTGCGCTTGCCTTGAGCATATGATGCATGGGTTACATAGGTTCATGTGAAGCTGAGTATAGAATCTGGTTCTCCTCACTTGTTGCAATAGTCTGCATTTTGATTCTGCGTTTCTGTCTCCAAAAATATTTTGACACTGCATCATATGTGAATATATTCCCATACACCATCGATGAGCAAAGTAAAAACTTGGACACAACAAAAACCATGGAAGCTTAAACTTCAAGCTTTTGAGCTAGGTAACTTTCTTGTTTTATTCTTTCACCTACTGAGATCTTTAAAATTTTAATGATCCAACACGTGTTAATTTTAGGATAACAATGGTATGTTCTATGCTTAGAGCAATTTTACTTCAATTTTCTTTATTAGCCCAATATCATATCCAGTATAGCAATCCCATCAACATGATAGTAAAATGCAGACTGAACATAAACAATAACAGTAGAAGACAAGCCCACACAAGAGGACACAAGATATGGCACCACCCAGGGACAAACCCTTGATCAATTCGTCTTATAATTCTTCAAAAGTTCAGCAGAGAAAGAGTACAATTTACAATATTCACTTGCCCAAGCTGATCAGACAAAACAGCAGAAACAGAAATCCCTAACCAGAAAGTCAACGCTGGTCAACATGGCTGAAATTGACCTCCACAACAGCTCGGTCAACCTTGGTCAACTTGGCTTCCAACAGCAAGATAATGCAGCCCAAAACAGTTTGAAAATAACCAATCAAATCTGGTCAACAAAAGTCATTGCAGCAACCTGAATTAGGGCAGTCAACACTGGTCAACGCAGGGTGGCAAACAGCCTCGGTTTTTGTGCCCAGAACAGAAGACTGCCCAAACAGAATTCTCCTTCACAAAACCGAAGTCAAACAGGGTCAATGCTGGTCAAAGTTAGCCTCCTGAAATTTTGGTCAAATCTGGTCAATGCAGCAGCTATAAAAGACAGTCTTCCTTTCGCACGTGTGGAGAGAGAGAGGCCCAGAAATCCGTACCCAATCAAGATGAAAGAGAGAAAGATGAATGAGAGATGCCAAAATGAGGAGGAGGCACCTTGTATTTATATGCAACGTTGAAGGCTGGAGGAGGCTAATTTGATGGCTGGCCGACCTTGACAATTTGTCCATAATCAAAATAAATTCATAACTTTATTTGTACATGTCAGAATGGGATGATCTTCAGATCAATCCTACACCTCTCGCAAAGAGGAATCCAAGAAAAATATCAGCTACCTCATAAGAGCTGTCCAAAGTGATTATTGGCCCTAGTTGCCAAATTTAACGACATGTTTATCCAAGTTCTTTTGTGGATGAGAATTCATTATAATTAAAGTTTCCGAATATATATGGTTTTAAATGTCGACGTTTTTTGGAGGTTTATTGAAATAAATGTCTGATTTTCTACAGTAGGTGTGATGGTTTTGTCCAAACTTTACATAAAATCAGTAAATATTATTATTGCTTTGATTCAGACTTCTGTCTCAAATAAGAAATTTAAATCTTCATTATTATAATGCGTTAAAATAATAATCAACAAGTTCTAATATTTTGTTATTTTTTGGCTGGGGAGTTATTGTATTCATTTCTAGTGGAGCATTATGTAGTGATACTGTATATTTCATTTAGTGATACTCCAAATTGGTAAATATTATTCTTGCTCTGATTCAGACTTCTGTCTCAAATAGGAAATTTATATCTTCATTATTATTATGTGTTAAAATAAAAATTTCCAAGTTATAATATTTTGTTTTTTCTTTGACGGGAAGTTATTGTATTTATTTCTAGTGGGCATTATTTACTGATACTGTATATTTTCATTTGTATCTGCCTTGCAGACAATCTTTTTGCCTGTGGTAGGGCTTGTAGATCCAGATAAACTGAAACCTGGGGATCTAGTGGGAGTGAATAAAGACAGTTATTTAATACTTGACACACTCCCATCAGAATATGATTCTCGTGTGAAGGCTATGGAAGTAGATGAAAAGCCAACGGAGGATTACAATGACATAGGAGGCCTTGAAAAGCAGGTACCGAAGGATCTGTTTCTGAAGTAAAAGGAATGTTTCCCCTTTCTTGTGTTCACCTTTCAACTAGAAAAGATAAACACACCCCATTTGTTTTGGAATGTGTGTGTAATGCAAGGTCACCTTGCAGTAAATTGATGCTTAGTATTATTAACTTATACTAGGATTTTTTTTCTAATTGTCTTTATTGAATTTTTGGGACTACTTATTTGGTAGAATGTTTGCATTCACCTATATCTAGGATAAGTTCAATATGACATTTTCCGGAAAGATCCAGATGAATTATAAAGCATGAACTTTTTTCCATGGTTACTTTGTAATGTCTTTTAATAAGCAATGGAAAAATATGGAATTTAACAAAGTGACATTGTTTTAACTTTTAACCTTAATAGAATCTGTTTCCAAGATATAGCACAAAGCTATAGTGAACCTGATGTAACTTGTTCCAGTTACAGTAACTGATGTAGCAATTGGTGGTGGCACTTGGCCCCATTTTGAATTTTGAATTCTTGAAGGAAGTACCATTCCTTGATTTTTTTGTATGGGGATTCAATATCAATATGTTAACTCAATTACCTTTTTTCTTATGATAGTGACATAAAAGTCTTGAATTATAGTTGTGTAGCTTTGCATTATCAGCAAAGCTAATGGGTTGATATATTGATACAGATTACAGAGTTGGTTGAGGCCATTGTCTTGCCAATGACTCACAAGGAGAGGTTTCAAAAACTTGGCATTCGCCCACCGAAAGGGGTACTACTTTATGGGCCTCCAGGAACAGGAAAAACACTTATGGCTCGTGCATGTGCTGCACAAACAAATGCAACATTTTTAAAACTTGCTGGTCCACAATTAGTCCAGGTAAAAAACTGTGATTTTGTGCTAGATAGCTCCTTTTGTTTAGCTATAGTAAGGTAATCTCATATGTTAACTTTTCCAGCATAGATGATGTTGAGTTATATTCATCTTGTCTATTATTTTTCTAATATCTTGAGTGGCTGCATGTCCATGTATTTGTGGTGGTACCAAAATTAAGGTTTTGTTGAATTTATCAGGAACTGTCTTAATGTCATAGGTTTTTTATTTTGAAATTGCAGCCAAAGCCTTAATTCCTATCCATTAATATTTGAAATTGCAGCCAAAGCCTTAATTCTTATCCATTAATATTATAAAGGCATAGATAAAGTTTGGTACTCTGAAGGAGCACGCAAAAACAACTTTTTTTGGTTAGATCTCACACGTCGCCCCCTTCCACAAATTACATCACCCTTATGTATTCCTTACCAAGAAACTTAGGAAATCTGTCCCATTGAAAATTTTTAATTGCTTTTTAAACTAACCAGAGCTGCAAACTTAGAGTAAAATGTGAGAGGAACATGAAGTCTGGAGGTATACCCAAATTTGTTTCAATCAATTTTTTCATAGCTAACTTTAATTACCACATAAATCATACATTTCACAAATTGTTCATTAAAGTTCAAATTTTCATCTATTTTAATGTGGATATGACATTCTTGATTGGCCTTTCGGTTTATCAGGTGTTGGGTTTCGAGTTATCAAACAATTATCAATCACGAAAAGCCCGATACCAACAGTCCCCGACTGGCATCTGACCATTATGCAAGTTAACATGTTAATAATTGACCATTATGCAAGTTAACATGTTAATAATTGACCATTATGCAAGTTAACACGTTAATAATTGACCATTTTCCTGTCTTCGGTAAAGAGGATTTATAGGGATGTTGAGAGTCACTGTATCAGGATATCAGGATGTAGGGTAACGACTATTTGAATGTTGGAAAATTGGGCTATCGATCATCGGGATGTTGGCTTATCAAGCAGCAGGTGATCTGCTTTTTGAAGAATGGGATGTCAAGTTTTGAATGATCTGGATGCTTTGGCAGAATTCGAAGTGGCCATTGATTGTTTAACATATCGCTGTTATTAGAAACAGGGACCACTTTATCGGGATATCGAGATTCAAGAGTCGAGTATTGGGATGTTGGGAGGTTTGGACAACAGTTTTTGGGTGATCCCCCTTGGTAGTGACAAAACACGAAATGACATTAACTGTTGAACTTTTTTGTCATCTTGTGCTGTATGGTGTTAGCTTTGTTGGATGATTGGGCGATCGGGATATTGGCTTATGGACTTTGCTCCCGATAATGACCAGTGACTGATGAAGAACATGTTGTTTGCATCAGATCTCTGAGATTTATTATTAACATAAAAAGTGAAATTGAAAGAAAAAAAACTGAAAAGAAAACACGGAAAGGTCCAAAAGAAATGAAATAGAAATTGGCTTAATCAAGAGATTCATAAATAAAATTCAATAGGGTCCCCATCATTTTATTAAGTACATACAACCAGTGTTGCGAACATCTCGATAGCATCCCGATATTATCTCAAAATCACGATTTTTTGGCCTAGCTGATGTTTGCCGATTTTTAAAGATATTTTTATGGTATCTTAATTTTGCCGATGTTTGCCGATTTTTTACCGATATTTTCCCGATTTTCCCGAGTTTTTTGTTTTTCGGACCCTCGCCGATTTTATCTCGATGCCGATGTTCACAACATTGCATACAACAATGCTGGGTTGTTGTACGAGCCACAACACCTCCATAACTGAAATTGAGGCATAGAACAAACAAAACATCATTAAAATCTAAAGAAATACTTGATTTGAGATGGAAGCGAATAGTACCAATTTCTGCCACTGAGTACTTGGCATCTTCACCAAGCTCAACTTGTACTTCTGATCCCCATATTTTCATATTAGAAAACAACTGCCACATTGACGTCATATGTCGGGATGTCCCATTGCCCACATACCACACATTCCTTGGAATCATGCTAGTAGAAAGGAAAGGTACCAATGAGAGATCTTTCTCAAACTTGGCAGCAAACTCGTTCCTCTGAGTTTCCATAGAGTCTGCTAGCTACATCTGCTGCTGCCTCCCTTTGTCCTTCTTTTTCTCTGGACACTGTGATGCATAATGATGATGCATAAAGTCCTTTCTTGGCTTTGAGGTTGACTACTCACTTTTTCCCTTACCCATGCCGCCAGGTCCTCCACCTTTTCCCTTAGTTGACTAACCAAATAGAGCTAAGTCATCACTGCCTTTCTTGTTGGCCTTTGACTCCATTCGAGTCTCTTGGTTACAATCATTCCAAATCCTTTAAAAGTTGGAAAGGTTCTGATCACAAATTCCTTTGACAAATGTTTCTCATGACACTATGGAACCATTCAATGCCATGTTCAATAGCTCTGCATCTACAACCTTCTCCCTAAGTGCTGCAAAGTTGATCATGAGTTTGTGTGATCTTCATCAGGTAACTGGTGACCATGTTTGATCTGGTCATCTTTATGGATTTAAGATTGTTCCATAATATCATCTTCTTTTTTGTGTTCCATGAAAAAGACAAACTAGGGTATCTAAACATTTTCTTTGCCATACATGAGGGATTAGATGGTCCTTTATGGCATCCAAGATGATTGGCTTGGCCTTCACTTCCTTTTTCTTGTGAGTTGCCAAGATTTGTGGATCTGTAGTCTCTTTTAGCAAGAGTGTAGCTCACACTTTCCATCTTTGAGATCTATTACACAAACTGCCGATTAAAAAATTAGAACTTCGAAATTCTCTTGCTGCTGGTCCGTTTTCACAATAGATTTACTGTTGCAAATTCTTGAGAATTTCTATCAGAGATGAAGCTCCGATATCATGTTCAAATTTAACACCCTAGGTGACTAATGTTCTTATCTCAATCAAACAAGTAGACAGCGGAATTGAATTAATGATAAAATTAAATTTCCGACCATAACATCAATCACGCAGTAGCTAGAAATTAAATTATGGAAGCATAAAAATTAATTTTTCGCACACATCGAAGATGCTTTCTTATCATGAAGCTGACTTGCTATCTTATCAAGCAGCTTTATCACAAAGGAAGCTCTCTTATCCCGCCCAATGTCTTATCACGATGAACAGCTATCATTAAAAATATATGTGTGCAGTAACGATAATCATCTGACAATGTATTATAGGTAATTACTTCTTCAAATCATCTTTTCATTTATTCGAAAAAAGTTACAAGGAAACCTCCACACTGCCCCAAAAACAGCATGCACGGATGCCAAAAAAGCCCTGATCTGGGCTTATACAGTTTGCTAAAAAAGTGAGAAACAGCAGAAATCTGTTGTATGACCTGCAGGACAGCTTGTACAAACATTTCAGTATGACTGTATGGATCCAAACAAATACATCCACACCACTGTGCAAACTTCTATACAATTGTATGAAAATGGACAGGATGCTGTCTCGAATGAGCTGCCTGGGAAAGCCTCTTTCCTGGCTGCCGCTCTCTCTCAGCTGCTCAACTGCTCAAGTGTTTGCAAAAGCCTTTACCTTGCCTTTGTCTTTATGATCGTAAATTCTAATTGAGAATCTATTTTTAAGTTTTCTCCCAGTCTAAGTCATACATGAGATAAATTTTAGACTCTAACTGTTAAATATAAGATTTTCAATTTTTTTACAAAAGTGAACTGCAAAATAGAATACTTTTTTCGAAAATATAATTACTTTTCAAAAATATTTTGAACGACTTCAAGTTCCTGGCTGAGTTATAATTCTCAATGTCAACATGTGTCTCCAAATGCGGGACAGTGATCCCTTATGGGTTTTTACGAGGTCATAATCACATCAGGTGCCTTTACTCATTAGGCATGGCGTCTTTCCTGACCATCATGAGACTTGACTCAGAAAACCATTACTATACAAAATTTGGAAACAAAGGACTCAAGTAGTTGTGTAACAAAACCAAGCCTACCTACCCAGACTATACAAGACAAGTGCCACATTTTTCAATTGAGCATGCTGCGTGAATGGCCTAGCAATTTCATACAATGGGAAATTTTAAAGAAATCACCATTCCTAAAATTAAGTTTTAGGATAGTGCTAGCCTCTTCTTCTGCAATTGTGTGGTTTGTTGATTTGGGGTAGCATCGGATGTGCTCTAGCCCCGAAATTTGGTGGAGAGGCTAAGGCACATGAGATCTCCAATACCCAGAAAGGGTTTGGGCAGATTCTAAACAGTTTGGGAGATATTAAAATAATTAATATTTTTAAAATATTACTGTGAATTAATATAAAACTGTGTTAGAATGGTCCAAAAGTCATGGATCAAGCCAAATCTAATCTTAGCCGTTGATTAGGGACTTAATCTCGGCCGTTGATTTTTCAACGAGAAAAGTAGAAGAGGAGGCTTGAGGGTCACTTGAGAACACACTGAGTTGATCAAGATTTCGACTTTGTGGGATAGGGTTTGCTGAGGAAGTCGAGAGAGTGATCAGAGTTGCAACTGAGGGGCAGTGAATACAAAAGTAGAGAGGCAGAGATAGTGCTAGGAGGATCAGCGCAACAACATGGAAAGCTAACGCAGAGGGCAGATGCTGGAATTGCCGGGAACAACCGCAACAGCGGGGAAAGTTGACGTAGAGAGCAGAAGCTGGAATTGTCGGGAACAGTTGAAACAACCAGAACAACGGGGAAAGCTGACACAGAGGGTAGAAGTCGGAACTGCCGGGAACAACCGAAACAACCGGGAACGTTGACGCAAAGGGCAGAAGCCGGAACTGTTGGAGCAACTGGGAACGCTGACGCAGAGGGCAGAAGTCGAAATTGCCGGGGACAACCGAAACTGCCAGGAAAAGCTGGAACTGTCGGGAAAAGCTGGAACTGCCAGGAAAGATGATGCAGAGGGTAGAAGAGGCTGGCACTGGGGTTTTTCGTGAGGCAGATTGGAGCTGAGGAGCTGCCAAAGTGTTTATTCGGGGTTTCAGTTAGAGCATCTATCGCCAAAGGAAAGGTACTACTGCCGAGATTATTCTCTATTGGGTGAGCCGGTTTTGGCACCAAGATTGTATTCAAAAACTGCATAATAATAAAACCCTCAGATAGCTGCACCGGTTTTCCTGCATTGGGTTTTTTCCGGGACATTGGTCCAAAAACAACGGTCTCACTTGTGTGCTTGTTTTGTTTCCTTCAGTTGATGATCTATAATGTGTTGATCATGTACTTGTATTTATTTCCAGTATTTACATGGTAAATAACTTGTTAATTAACAGAACAAGTAGGTAGGAATAAATCAGAAAGTACATGAGGGGTTTCTAACGGGTTAGACTTAGAAATTCCAAGATGGTATTAGAGGGTGGTTGTAGATCACAGGAGAACTGAGGACATCAGCCGAGCAGAGAAGCAACAACAGAAATCAGCGGTCTCGAGTGACAGAGCTGATCCTTGCAGAAGGCGACAGAGAAAGGAGTGACGCAGAGGGACTGCGTCATCGTTCTGGGCTAGAGAAAGACAGTGCAGAGGCTAAGGGAGGTAGAATTAGGCTCACGCAGAGGCCAGGAGGGCTGATGCAGTTGGCTGGGGGAGCTGATTTGCCGGTGCCAAGATTGCGCAGAGCCAAGTGGCTCAATCCTTCAGTTGCTGGGGTATAGGAGGCTGTGGGTAAGTTGTAGAGTGAAGCTGGTGGAGTATCGTAGTCGGAATAGTACCTAATAGGGCAAGACCAAGGGGAGGGAGTTGCTGCCGAGGTGGATTTCTAGCCAAGGAATCCAGATCAGTGGTGCAGTTGCACAAATGATCGGAGAGGGGCAACTTGATGGTTGGCAGAAGGATTTCCAAGAGGGAAATTGGGACTCAGAGGGAGTCCAGAAGAGAACTTCCAGATGGGAAGTAGAGAGACTTGGAGGAGTCGAACATAGAACTTCCAGATGGGAAGAAGAGAGACTCAGCAGGAGTCGAACCAAGAACTTCTAGGCGGGAAGTAGAGAGACTCGGAGGGGTCGACAGAGAAGAGTACAAAGATGGCCATGAATGGGATGAGGGATCAAGATAGGCTAGACGGAGTGTCCAACTTTGTGGTCTGGAAGGCCAGGATCCTGTCCATTCTAGATAAACATCGTATCAAGGCGAAGACAATTGTGCCATGAGTACTCATGTGCCACTTTAGAAGAAGTGGGGAGACATTGAGCTGTAGTCAGGCGGACTACAGGCGATGAGGGGCAGGATCCTCGAGGTACCCAACCTTTTGGATTATACCTTGCTACGTGAGCCTTGATGAGGAGTAGCAGTACTGGCAGATGTCGATAGAGACGAATGAGGATGGAGCAGCAGAGAGAGCGACAGTGCAAGATTCTCAGGACAACGCGAGGCTAGCAGGCTGCAACAGTGCGAGAGGCATGAGAGTGTTGCACCAGTGCAGGATGGCACAGAGAGGTGTGCAACGGTGTGAGATGTAGGGAGTTGTTGCAGCAGCGCAGAGGTCAGAGAGGGAGCACTTGTCAGTGACAGAGGGAGCTTCAACATTGGGAGTGTCTCTAGCCTAATAGAGATGTTAGAGTTGGGAGATCAGTTACTTACTTCTCAGTAATTGAGTTGTAGTGCAACAATTAGTAGTGGCGGTGCTATGGGAAACATGATGCAACATGATGAGAGGGGATGCAATGCAGATGCAGTAGTGGCAGTGGCAGGGCCATGGGCAGTAACACAGATGCAGAGGGAGTTGTTGTAAAGATGCAGCACTGGCAGTGGTAGAGCCATTGGTGGCAGTACGAGATTCAGCAGTGCAGATGATGGGCAATAGGGCTAGCATCAAGGACCGATGCCGAATGACCAGAGTAATATTTAGTGAGGAGTATTGCTAGAGCACAATCCTCACTAAGAGGGAGTGTTGATTTGGGGTAGCATCGGATGTGCTCCAGCCACGAAACTTGGTGGATAGGCTAAGGCACATGAGATCTCCAATACCCAAAAAGGGTTTGGGTAGATTCTAAACAGTTTGGGAGATATCAATATAATTAATATGTTCAATGGAGTCCCTAAGTCTAAACTTACGGAAAACAAAATATTAATGTGAATTAATATAAAACTGTGTTAGAATGGTCCAAAAGTCATGGATCAAGCCAGATCTGGGGCAGTGTTTGCTGAGGAAGTCGAGAGAGTGATCAGAGTTGCAGCTAAGGGGCAGTGAATACAGAAGCAGAGAGGCTGAGATAGTGCCAGGAGGATTAGCACAACAGCCGGGAAAGCTTACGCAAAGGGCAAAAGCTGGAACTGTCGGGAACAACCGGAACTGTCGTGAAAGCTGACGCAGAGGGCAGAAGCCGGAACTGTCGGGAACAGTCGGAACTGCCAGAACAGCCGGGAAAGCTGACGCAAAGGGAAAAAGTCGGAATTGCCGGAACAGCCGGGAAAGTTGACGCAGAGGGCAGAAGCCGGAACTACCGGGAATGACCGGAACTGCTGGAATAGCCAGGAACGCTGACACAGAGTGTAGAAGCCGGAACTGTCGGGAACAACCACAATTGTCGGGAATTGCCGAGAAAACTGATGCAGAGTGCATAAGAGGTTGACGCAGTACCTAGAGGCTGACGATGGGGTTTTTCGTGGGGCAGATTGGAGCTGAGGAGCTGTCGAAGTGTTTATCTGGGGTTTCTGTTGGAGCATCTGTCTCCTAACAAGAGGTACTACTGCTGAGATTATTCTCTGTTAGGTGAGCCGGTTTTGGCACCCAAATTGTATTCAAAAATTGCATAATAATAAAACCCTTAGATATTTACACCGGTTTTCCAGCATTGGGTTTTTCTGGGGACATTGGTCCAAAAACAACGGTGTCACTTGTGTGCTTGTTTGGTTTCCTTTAGTTGATGATCTGTAATGTGTTGAGCATGTACTTGTATTTATTTCCAGTATTTACATGGTAAATAACTTGTTACTTAATAGAACAAGTATGTAGGAATAAATTAGAAAGTACATGACGGGTTAACGGGTTAGACTTGGAAATTCTAACATGGTTGGCAACTGATTTGAGTCACATTAAAACCAACAATGAACCTTCTAACTCTTCACCAGTGCATGCCAAGTGTTCAACGTCCCCACATGCTCTACTACACATGTTTGGATAGTTTCCATACAAAATTCCCACTTACATTATTTACTCAAGGACTATCATGAACCATATTACCTGATTTGTATTGAAATAAAGGGACTTCATTTGTGGTTTGCTTCTCCAGAAACATTTCTTCTTCATGATTTTTTTTCTCAAAATTTGATCTCATTTTAGCTTTCCTCCTAAGCCTGCTCAATTGGTCAATCTCTGCTCTTTGGGTGGAAGATACAAGAACTTCAAAACTGTGGACACCCAACATCAAGTGGTGGCTAATCCAAAAGGCCCCCTTCAACTAATCTGGTAGACAAAGAAGTGTATTTATCATTGATGAGAGCTTCCCCACATGTCCTTGGAATTTTGTCTAACATGACCTTTTGGTTCTGGATTGTCATCCATAATATCTTCTTTCACGGTTTGGTCGTTTTGTATGGCATCCTCCAACTTTCTTATATTCCCAGCCTTTAAAGCCTAATAAACATTTGTAGGCATGACAATCTTGTAACATCCAAATATTACAGGTTCATTTGGATGCCTGTCTTATGGGTTCCTCTGCAATGTCTTGAAGTTTATACATTAAACTTACTGGTTCGTTCATCCTCCTAAATCCGAATGAAGTGAGTGAGGAGGGTTTGATAAGAAACAAGTCTGGAATATCTCAGAAATATTTCCTCCAAATCATGAAAAGGAGTTATTGGTCCAGCAAGGAAAGAGATGAACCAATCAGTGATGGATTTGTTACCCATCCACATACATGGGTAGTCCCAGGAGATGTTTTTTCTCCTATGATCTTTCTAATAGGAGGCTTGAGCCAAAGGAGTGAGGTAATTTGATTGGCATGAGTTTGGATTCAATGGGGCGCAGTATTTGGCAACGAAAGGGAGAAAAGTCTAGATCGAGCAGCTAGAGCGAGATCAGGGCAAGCAAGAGTAGTGAAGGGGCTGAGTTATCTTGGATCGGGTAGGCGGAGTTTTCTCTTGGGCCATGTGTAACGAACAAAGTTCGTATATTTAGAGGTATGCTATAATACAAATGTAACAAACAAAGTTCGTATATTCAAAAGTTAAATACTCCTAAATACTTGGAATATGAAGATCTCCATTGAAGATACAAGAATATATATATTAAAATATATGAATGAGAATGATGATACAAATGAGAGTGAGGGCCTTCTTTTATACCCTAGGCAGATGAAGATCTCCATTGAAGATACAAGAATATATATTAAAATGTATGAATGAGAATGATGATACAAATGAGAGTGAGGGCCTGCTTATATACCCTAGGCAGGTACCTTTTCACATATAGTCATGCCCTTAGAGACAATCCTCTTCATTATTAACTACTAGTTAATTAATCATTATTTATGTTTATTATTGTTTACATTTTATTATTTTTATATAAATTATATTCATAACGTTGCCTTCCTCTTCAAAAAGCTTTGTCCTCAAAGCTTATTGCTGACAAGGCATGTCATATGCTTCTTTTTCTTGTAATCTATTTATATCCTTTGTAGTTCTTCTAGTTGTCATATTTGTTGATACATGATGATAGGATCCTTTGAGTGATAAACATAACTATCTCACTGAGAAGGGATTGGACCATCCTAAATTAATCTTCTGTGGAACTTGGCAATGCTTGATCACTGGGATAATTTGTTATCGTTAGTCTGGATTGTGCTGACATCATTTTTCTTCAAAACATGAGTTTGTTGTTTCGGTTTTGAGTGATACAAATATGTAGACTGATTGGGATGTCTGCTCTTGTGATTTAGATGTCGATAAGGAGTATTGGCGATTTGATTTTCCTTTATCATGTTTTTGGCAATTACGTTGGTTACAGAACCTTCACTTGGAATGTTCATCGCTTGAATTGCAACATCTGAGTGCGTTTTTTCTTCAACTGGTTTATCCTCTTCTTGAGTTGTGATATTGACTTGTACTGTTACAACTGGAGACTTTGTTACTTCTTCTTGAGTAAGTTGTTCTAAATTGTCTTTAAGCAATTTCTTGTCACTTTTGAGGTTCTTTATTTGCATAAGAAGGTTCTGATTGTGATTCCTTAGAGTGTGACATCTTACTTATCCAAGCTGACACAGGGCATGGATGAATTGGTTGCTGTTGGAGAGACGATTATTGAGGAGGAGCTAGTGTGGATAGCCTTGAATGGCTTTTCGAAGCATTGGGAGGTCTTTGTCCAGTGTATTATGGGTCGACATCACCTACCAAACTGGGCAAGAATTTGGGATGATTTTGTCTAAGAGGAGATATGAGAAAGTGGTTAGTAGGGAGATCAAAAGAAGTTTGAAGAAGAGGAGAACCTTGCTTTGGTAAGCAAGGGTAGGTAGAAGGCCAAGAAAGGGACAAGCGAGGGGTCCTCTTCCAAGAGTGGGAAGAAGGAAGATCCAAGCAAGGTTAAATTCTTTGCATGCCATTGTTTAGGTCACTACGCCAGCGAGTGCCTTGATAAGAAGGGAAATGTGAAGAAGCAGGTTGGCACTACTGTTAAAGTGGACAAGTTTGCAGCACGGTTCGAGAATGAGTTTTCGCTCGTTGCATGTCTCTCAAGCTCAATTGCCACCAATGTGTGGTACATTGATAGTGGAGCTTCTTGCCAGATGATGAGAGTCAAAGAGTATTTCAACAGTCTAAAGGAGGAAGAGTTGGATTTCTACATAGAACTTGGAGACATTGCAAAGTACCATCCAACTAGTATTAGCACGGTCAAGTTTTAGAGGGAGTGAAGGATGTGTTGTATGTTTTGGGTATGACAAAGAATCCGATCTCAGTTGCTACCTTGGAGGACAAGGGTTATATTGTGATCTTTGAAGAGGGTAAAGTATATATTCAACCCAAAAACTCCAAGACAACAAAAGTGATAAGGGTTAGGAAGGGCAACTTGTTTCAATTGTAGTTTGAGCCAGCGCATGCATTGGTGCGCTGTAGAAAATGGTTGTGAGAGTTTTGGCACATCTTCATCATGGAGTGCTTAATCTGCACAGGGAGATAGTGATGGGGTTGCTAGAACTGAAGGTCGAGCTACATGAAGTGTGCAAGGGTTGCACACTAGGTAATATGCCAAGACCAATTTTCTGAGCAGTGACACTAGGTCCAAAGGGATTTGGGATCTAGTACACTTAGACGTGTGTGGGCCCATGTCAATAGTATCCTTGAGTGGGAACCAATATTATGCGACCTTCATTGACGACTTCACCAAGAAAACCTGGATTTGTTTCATGAAAAATAAGGATGAGGTCTTAAGCAGATTCAAGGAGTTCTAGGCTTTAGTTGAGAATCAAACACGAAGAAAGATCAAGACATTGAGGTTAGACAATGGAGGCGAGCGCACATCTAATGTCTTCAACGACTTTTGTGTGTAGGAAGGCATTAAGGAGGAGTTGACAGTTTCGTACAACCCTTAGCAGAATGGGGTTGTAGAGCAAAAGAATAGGCTATTGTTGGAGCAGCTAAGGCCATGCTCCATGACCAAGATCTGCCATGGTTTTTGCGGGCGGAGGCTTGCAACACTACCTTATACTTGTAGAATAGAAGGCCACATAAGATGTTGGACACATCGACACTATAGGAGGCGTTTACAAGGAAAAAAACCAGTTTTGGGGAACACTCCCATCTTTGGGTGCTTTGTATATTGCCATGTTCTCGAGGAGAAAAGGAACAAGCTGGAACCTACTGCGTAGAAAGATATCCTTGTTTGGTATCGCGAGACTGCAAAAGCCTCTTGTGTTTACATTCACTCTCTTAGAAAAGGCAGTAGTGCGCAAGTATCTGAAGTTTGAAGAAGAGGGGGCTCTTTGGAAGTTTGGTAGCATGAGTTCTTCTACAGTTAAGGTTCAGGAGGAGTAGCCACCATAGCATGAGGCATTGTAGATCCCTCAGAGTATAGTCACGCAGGTTGGTGATCAGAGCAAGTAGCTGAGCAAAGAGATCAGAGTGAGGAACCAAGATTCCTCACACCTAACTTCAGAGTCCAGGCACAGGGAGGAAGAAGGCCAAGTGGGTGGAGTAGACATTGAGAGAGGTCTAGGAGTATGTTGGTACTTCGAGATATTCAATCAGACAGAGCAAGGCTCCTTAACACTATTTCAAGTATATGGTGTTGATGAGTGCATTGAATGAGGCTAAACTTGCCAACTTTTAGGAGGCGTCCGAGCATAATGTGTGGATGGATGCCATGGTGGAAGAGTATTCTTTCATTATGAAGAACAACATATGTGAGTTTGTGCCACGACCAGTGGGCAGGTCAATGGTTAGCTCCATATGGGTGTACAAGATCAAGCATGCTGTGGATGACGACGTTGAGAAGTTCAAAGTTCGTTTTGTGGCTAAGGGTTTTTGCAGTATGATTAGATCTTCACTTCGGTAGCCAGATACTCATCCATAAGGGCTATCATTTCTATAGTAGCATAGATGGTTTGGAGGATTCCCTAAATGGAGGTGAAGACGACTCTATGTAGATCTCTTTTTGAATGGAGTGATTGAGGAAGATATCTACATATAGTAGTCAGAGGGTTTCAAGGTGCATGAAAGGGATTCCCATGTGTGCAGGTTGAGGAGATCAATATATGGGCTGAAGCAGGTTCTTAGGGCATGGTATGCACAAACTTACAATTATTTGCAAAGCATGGGCTTCACCAAGAGAGGCAAACTTGAACCTATACTACATATAGGTGAAGGGTGAGCCTCTCATATTGGTGTTGTATGTTGATGACTTGTTTCTCTAAGGGTTTGAGGAGCTCACAACGCATTGCAAGTAGGATCTTGTAGAAGAGTTTGAGATGAAGGATTTGGGTCTGATGCACTACTTTATGGGGTTGGAGATGTGGCAAAGAGAGGGAGAGATTTTCGTTAGACAAGGGAAATACACAGTTTGGATCTTGAAGCGTTTTAGGATTGAGGATTGCAGAACCATGGCTACGCCACATGTGGCCAACTAGAAGAAGATTGATACTTCCATATTGGAGGCATCAAACCCTACCTTGTATAGACAGTTGATTGGCTCTCTCATGTATCTGGTCAACACTAGGCCAAATATTTGTTTTGCTGTGAACACAGTCATTTAATTTATGGTAGGGTCTAAGCGAGTGCATTGAGTAGCTACAAAGCATGTCTTGAGAAATCTCAGAGGCATAATTGATTATGGGCTGAGGTACAGTTAGCAGGATAGAGTGAAATTGGAGGGGTACACCGATGTAGATTGGATACACAGTACAACTGATAGGATGAACACTTCTGGGAGTAGTCTCTTGGTACAATAGGAAGTAGAGGTCAGTTGTGTTGAGTTTCACAAAGGCTGAGTACATGCATGGAAGCAAACGAGGCTATTTGGCTTCGAAAACTCCTTGTTGGGATTTTTGATCAGGAGATGGATTCGACTGTCATTCGCTGTGGTAATTAGAGTTGTATTAAACTCTCCGAGGATCCAATATTCCTTGACAAGTCGAAGCATATTGAGATCAAGTACCACTTCATCAGAGATTGTGTGCAGAAGGGGACAATGAAGCCAAAATACATTCCCACAAATGAACAAGTAACAAACATTTTAATGAAGGCCTTGATAAAGAGAAAATTTATTTTCTTTAGACATAAGTTGGGTGTTGTGCAAGTAACTTCCTCGCTCAAAGGGATTGTTGAGATTGTAGCTTGGAAGGCGATTCTGCATGGATTAAGTGCGATGATATGCAATGAGTCACCTTAATTATCTCCTACAGTAGTTACTTAATGAATTTCCTAAGTCAAGACTTTAGACAACAATTTAATTTAGTCGCTAGTTACCTTTTCGCTAAAAAGGCAAAGTTCATTTTATGGCTAAGGGTTTTTTGCAGTATGATTAGGCCTTCACTTCGGTAGGCAGATACTCATCCATAAGGGCTATCATTTCTATAGTAGCATAGATGGTTTGGAGGATTCCCTAAATGGAGGTGAAGACGACTCCATCTAGATCTCTTTTTGAATTGACTTATTGAGGAAGATATCTACATAGAGTAGTCAGAGGGTTTCAAGGTGCATGTAAGGGATTCCCATGTGTGCAGGTCGAGGAGATCACTATATGGGATGAAGCAGGTTCTTAGGGCATGGTATGCACAAAATTACAATTATTTGCAGAGCATGGGCTTCACCAAGAGAGGTAAACTTGAACCTATACTACATATAGGTGAAGGGTGAACCTCTCATATTGGTGTTGTATGTTGATGACTTGTTTCTTTAAGGGTTTGAGGAGCTCACAATGCATTGCAAGTAGGATCTTGTAGAAGTGTTTGAGATGAAGGATTTGGGTTTGATGCACTACTTTATGGGGTTGGAGATGTGGCAGAGAGGGAGAGATTTTCGTTAGACAAGGGAAATACATAGTTTGGATCTTGAAGCGTTTTAGGGTTGAGGATTGCATAACCATGGCTATGCTACATGTGGCCAACTAGAAGAAGATTGATACTTCCATATTAGAGGCATCGAACCCTACCTTGTATAGACAGTTGATTGGCTCTTTCATGTATCTGGTCAACACTAGGCCATATATTTGTTTTGTAGTGAACACAGTCAGTTAGTTTATGGTAGGGCCTAAGTGAGTGCATTGAGTAGTTGCAAAGCATGTTTTGAGAAATCTCAGAGGCATAATTGATTATGGGTTGAGGTACAGTCAGCTTGATGGAGTGAAATTGGAGGGGTACACCATTGCAAATTGGGTAGGCAGTACAACTGATAGGATGAACACTTTTGGAAGTAATCTCTTGGTACAATAGGAAGTAGAGGTAGTTTTGCAAAGGCCGAGTACATGGATGGCAACATACGAGGTTGTTTGGCTTCGAAAACTCCTTGTTGGGCTTTTTGATCAGGAGATGGATTTGACTGTCATTCACTGTGATAATTAGAGTTGTATTAAACTCTCTGAGGATCCAATATTCCATGACAAGTCAACGCATATTGAGATCAAGTACCACTTCATCAGAGATTGTGTGCAGAAGGGGGCAATGAAGCCATAATACATTTCCACAAATGAGAAGGTAACAAACATTTTAATGAAGGCCTTGATAAAGAGAAAATTTATTTTCTTTAGACATAAGTTGGGTGTTGTGCAAGTAACTTCCTCGCTCAAAGGGATTGTTGAGATTGTAGGTTGGAAGGTGATTCTGCATGGATTAAGTGCGATGATATGCAATGAGTCACCTTAATTATCTTCTACAGTAGTTACTTAATGAATTTCCTAAGTCAAGACTTTAGAGAACAGTTTAATTTAGTTGTTAGTTACCTTTTCGCTAAAAAGGCAAAGTACAACATATTAAGTTGTAGCCATTGGTCTTAGTGAGTCGATATCTAATCTTAATTATTGAGATTAGTGTTTTTGCTTGAGGTTAGGGTTTGATCATTTAAATAGGAGGTTCGTCTAAAGGAGTGAGGTAATTTGATTGGCATTAGTTGGGATTCAGTGGAGCGCAATATTTACTAGCGAGAGTGAGCAAAGGCTAGATCAAGCCAACTAGAGCGAGATTAGGGCAAGCGAGATTAGGGTCAGCCACCAAACTGCCCCCAAAGTTGGCCTACAATTAAGAAGACAAGTCGGCTTAAATGGAGGGACAATCTTCTATTTATAGAGGCTATCCACTCCAAAGACAACGCATTAATTGTGCTCTGAAATCTGCAAGAGAAAGAGATGAAGAAGGTCGAAGCAAGTCAAGGTAAAAGGGGCTACTAGGGCAGTGAAGAGAAAAGGGGGAACATTGAAGAGTAAGGCACTGTTTCTAGGGTATCCACAGTGACATGTGCAACGGAATGAAGGACAACCTGTGGCCATAACAACAGTAAGATCACAGTGGGATATTTCTGTTTGTTTGGGGCTAAAACTAGGCCATTAAAGGCCTCTTACTCCAGCGTGGAAGAAGGACATCAAGCGAAGTAAGAAAGAAGGAGACCGAAGTATAAAGGACTGTTTCTAGGGCTAGAAACAGTCACACATGCGAGGTACAATAAGGGTATGCTTGAGCCATAACAAAAGCTAGTGAACAGTTCATTGTTTGGATGACAGATCTAGCCTACAAGGACTCCCAAGCCTAGCGAAGGAGCCTATCTCTCCAAGGTAAACTGACTCTAACTAGAAGACGAAGGGATAGAAGAGAAAGTGTCGGAAGAAGTGCTGAGGTATATGGTGCAAAAAGGAGTAAAGACTTGATTGTGCTTGGACGATCTCTTAGTCAGGGGTCTAGGGTTTGGCATTGATCAATAGAAGATTCAATAAGAGAAATTCACTAAAGGGTTTTCCTCTCAAGAGAAGAGAGGTTTTGGCCCTGGCAGAGAGCCAACATCTTGTGTTCTTGTTTTTATGTTTTGGTAGCAGTTTGATGAAATACACACATATGCACTAATAAGAAGAAGAAGAAGAAGAAGAAGCTAACAAGAAAAGTAAAATGACTCCACAAATTGTTATCAAGTAACGAAGGATCACACTACACTACTTTGCCCTAGATTTTCAACACTACAAACTATTATTGTTGCAATTTGCTAATTTAAAACCCTAGCTTATAGAAGCCTTGAGTATTTGTTGATTCTGTGTGTTTGGGAAACATATTTGAGACTCTTCAGGCGAATCATAGCCTTTAGATTGACCCTTAGCTCCCTTGAACCTGAATTTGGAATTTATTCCATCCACTTCATGCGCTAGTTTGTTATACCTTTATCTAGTGGATCTATGTTGTAGGATCTTTAGGGTGCACTTTGCTTAAGATCCTTGGATTATTTGATCCCTAAGCCCTATCAATGAAGCCTCCCTTGTGTTGGATTGTGTCCTTCACTAAAGAGACGGGTGTAGTTGTTGAGGTAATAGTGGTAACACTATTGTGTGTTGCACGATGCCTAGCTTGCTTAGTGAGGCTTTGTAGTAGGTGCTAGATTTTGCTGTATAAAGACCAATTGAAGTTTGGGGAAAATAATTGAACTATGACATCATCATGCACATTTTGGAATCCCACATTTACCTAAAAATGATCAAGGTGCTGGTTAGGTATTTGTACATCGTCCTTGTTGTCGCCTAAAGTGTACACCTAAGGCACAATGCTCAGAGCATGGGCTATCACTCCAATCCCTCTTCACTCCGTTTAGACTCTCTCCTAGCTATGTCAAGGGGGGTATTAGTCCCTAAAGATGATGATGAGGGGGAACTTGTTGGAACAACAAGTCCTAAGAGACTTAGGGCAAAATCACTACCTCTCTAGACAACTTGGAGTTGGATAGATTTAGCAAGTGAAATTATTAACGAGCAATGTATTTTTATTAAACGATAAGTTCAAGTTATGATCGATATGGAAATAATGAGAATACTCCTCCATCATGGCCTCTCTCCAGACCTGTTGGCTGGATGCCTCCTCATAACTAGAAGGCTCAGAGTCAACAATGCTTGTTACCAATGCCATGTAACTACAGAACTGCTCAGGTGGTTTACTCTGTCTAGCCTGTCTCTTTGGCCCAGCAACTGATGTGGCCTCGCGCAAGGTATCTTGAAGCCACTTGGGCTTCCTCTTCCCCGAGCATACTTCTCCCACCGAAGTGAAAGAATCCTCATCATCTTCAGAAGCCTGAACTCCTGAAGGCCTGCCAACTGACCTAATGCCTGTGTCTGTGCCTGTAGATGCTGAAGTACCGTGCGAACTGTCCAAATAAATTAATTATTAATTAATTAAGTTAGTAATTAGGTTAGTGTTTAGGTTAGAATTAAAAATAAAAATAAACAAAGACAAACTTACCATGATCCCTCTCTTCATTTTGGACCTCCCCCCCCCTCTTCATCGTTCAAGCCATAGGGGGGGTGCGAAATAGAGGGTTTTGAGGAGGAGGGACCTCCCACATGGCGTAGCCTCAACAATTCAGACTACCCTGCATGCTGCCTAAAGAACCACCCACCTGACTCTGAGAGCCATTGCTCACTGATGGACCTGACACTGTAATCAACGTACCTCTTGATCCCTGACCACTGGATCCCTGTGATTGACTCAACTGCTCTTGAGGGTCTGGTGACTTTGGATACTCTAACTCCCGTGACCTCTTGAAAGCTCTCTCCTCCTCAAACTTCACATCCTGCCTGACAACCACTTTCCTCTGCGTAGTAATATAAATCCGATAAACTTTCGAGGTCTTGCTATAACCCTCAAAGATGCCCTTGTCTGCAGTGGGCTCTAGCTTGGTCTTGTTCTCCTTGGGGACATAGGAATATGTAAGGCACCCAAAGATACGAAAGTGCCTAACATCAGGTTTCTTCCCAGAAAAAGTCTCCTCTAGAGTCACATTCCCCAAGGCACGATGTAGACTCCTGTTCTGCAAGTGTCAAGTACACAACAGTGTTGGAGGCCTCTACCCACAAAAATAAAGGTAACCCTTGATCATGAAGCATGGTTTTGGCATCTCCTACAATGGATTTGTTCTTCCTATCCGCAACCCCATTCTGCTGGGGGTTGTAAGGAACTGTGAACTCCCTCCTAATGCTTGCCTCAGCACAAAAATCAACAAACTCACCAAGGGTATACTCCCCTCCATTGTTCGACCTGAGGACCTTGATCTTCCTACCTGTCTGGGTCTCCGTAAGAGCTTTGAATTCTTGAAACCGCTTGAAGACCTCACTCTTGGTCTTTAAGAAATAAATCCAGGTCTTCCTGTAGTGGTCATCAATGAATAAAACATAGTACTCATAGCCACTCAAGGATACATGAGACATCCGACCACTCACATCAATATGAATCAAGTCAAGGATCCCGATCGCTCTGCTGTCATTGCTGGGAAAGGGGATTTGGCAAACTTCCCCATAGCACATCCTCTGCATACATCAAGGTGATAAGAACTGAAATTTGGCACTCCAGTGGTGATCTCTTGCAATGTGCTCAAGGCCCCATGATACATGTGCCCCATCTTGTGGTGCCAAATCTCACACAACTCCGAACTACTAGATCTGCTGTCGGTCCTGTCTCGGGTGCTGCTACTTAATGCCATTAGGGGCTAGAATGAGAACTTGTACATCTTGGCATGGCGCACACCAATATCTCTAGCTAAAGAAGTTGGGGTCCCCCTAGGATATATAAGCACCTGCCCTCTCCTGAACAACGCATCATACCCTCTGTCCTGAAGTGCTGAGACAAATATTAGGTTCTTCTTCATTCTAGGCACATATAGAACATCTGACACTTTTAAGGGAGGCTTGGGTCCCCTATCAAATGTTAATGTCCCCACACTGACTGCTCTAACAATGCAGTCATCACCAAGTACTACCTCCATATCAGTATCACCCTCTGAAAGCTTTGAGAAGTACTCTTTGACTTCTGTCATGTGGCGGGAAGTGCCATTGTCAACATACCAAATGCTAGAAGATGCTCTGCGAGTAGAGGGGAATGCACACTCCCTCTGAACCTGTATGGTAGGTGATCCTGCACTAGTGGCCTCAGAAGCTATGAACCCAAACACCCGAATCCCGATCAAAGCTCTCTATCTCTGCAGAAGCTGCCATGGGTTTGTCTTTCCCTTTCTTGTTCTTCTTCTCCGGACACACAACAACATAGTGTCCCAACTTTTGACAATTCCAACATTTGATTTTGGAATAGTCCTTCGCCTTGTTTTGCTGCTTGCCTTTACCTTTGCCTTTGCCTTTGCCTCCATTGTTGGAAGCTTGCTTCTTTGCTCTGCCCTTCTTGCCTCTTGCTAACAATGCTACATTATCATCCTCCTCCACCTGTTTCGCTGCCCCAAGATGGTTCTTTCTGATCTCATTCTGAATGCAATCATCCCACAACCTCTCCCAATTGGGAAGGTTTTAACGTGCAACAATGCTATCCACAAAATTCTCCCAAGTCTTCGGAAGACCATTCAAAGCAATTCTCACCAACTCAGTGGGTGCAATGATGTTGCCTACGACTGCCAACTCATCTCTCACTGAAGTGATCTTTGTGAAGCATGTTGTAGTACTGTCAGTGTTAGCCATTTTTATGGCCTTCAATGTCTCCTTTAGGACCATTTTTCTGTTTTCATTTGAGCTCTGGTAAAGATTGGTCAAGGTTGTCCACATGTCATGCGCATAAGTCTTTCCTCTCATGTTAGGAATGACATGGTCTTTGACTCCTTCCAAAATCAATCTTTTTGCCTTAGCATTCTTTTCGTTAAACTCTGCCAACTGTACAGGTTCAGCATGTACTACTACTGTGTTCTGTGTGGTATTTACCATAATGCCCCAGACTTCTGCTTCCTCAAAAATGCTCTGGATTCTCTCCTTCCATGCACTGTAGTTGTTCTGCCCATCCAACATGTTTTCCGCTCTCAAACCCAAAAACATGTTTCACTGTCCTACCAAACTGAAATTTCCAAATCTGTGGTAAAGGTTTCTGTTTTATGTGTGAAAATCAGCTTGTTGTATTTTTCACTTTGTTGTCCCAAACTGCACTTTTCAGCCAACCAAGCTCTGAAACCATGAAGAAATTTCAACACCCACTCCGGTTATCAGTTTTCCTTATCACTCCATGCATTTAGTTTTAAATCAAAGCATGATAAAAATTCTAAAATCTGGAAATGACAATATTTTTCTGAAACACAAATTTAGATATTTCACAACTGCTGAAATTGCAAAAATAAAAGGCAGCAAAATTATGTTAGCCACACACAGATTATAACATAGTGAGTTTTGGTCAATGTGACCCTGGAAAAACCCATACAACTCTTGGGGAAAACCAGTTTGAGAGCTCTTCTTTATTTTTGAAAATGCTTTTATAGAGAAACTGAAATACACAATAAAAATTCCAGCGACCACAAATTACAACTTATTTCGATTTTTGTGCTTGAACTTCGCCTCGAAAATTGTGCCAATCAGCAAACAGCCAAAACATAAATTTTTCCAACAATAAAACAACATTAAATGCTGTATGGCTGGCCTCAAAAAACGTGCCCAGAACTGCTGTACAGACTGTATGGATTTCAACAATATGGTTGCCTCGATATTCATGCCCAAATATGCCTCGAAATTCGTGCCCTTTCTGCTGCCCCTCTCAATTTTTGTGCTGTGATTTTTCCTCGATTTATGTGCTGTCTTCTTGCTGTATGGTTTTGCTTTGTGATGCGTGCCAATAAATGCTGCTGCCCAGATTTGCTGAAATTTCCTCTTGCTGCTCTCTTTCACTTCCTCACTAAGAAATTTTCTCCTTGCTCTCTCTTATCTTTCTCTCAAATGCTCATGAAAGAATGAATTGATCTTTTCCTCTTCTCTTCTCCTTTTATTCTCTAAATGACTTTTTGGGTTACCCTAAGATCTAATGGCTGAGATTTATTTAGATCTAGGGATGGGAATAAATGTGCATTTAATTCTCACTTTTTATTTTTTAACTCACCCACTTAAATAAAGACCCACTTAGCCTTTTATTTCCATAGTCATTTTTTTACTTTCTAATTCTTTACCACTTATAAAGTAACTTTTAGCCTTTTTGCCTTTAAATTAGAATGTAATTTTACCACTTATAAAGTCACTTTTAAATTAAAATGTAACTTTACCACTTATAAAGTCACTTTTAAATTAAATTGACTTGCCACTTGTAAAGTCACTTTGGTAGAAAATAAAAATAAATTTGGACACTTTTCCTTAGGCCAAAGATCAAAGCCTTTTGGAAACACTTGTCCTCTTGTACCCAAATTTTAACAATTGCTAACTGTGATTTTGAGAGTACTTAAAGATTTCTAAATGCAAATGAAACAAGACAGGAGATATTCAAATCTATTTAGATCAAGTAAATGATTAGAGATGCAAATTGGAAAATGATTTTAGGATAAAATGCAAGAGGAACAAGTTAGTGAGTTAGTATGTTAGTTCCCCCTTTTAAATAAGGAGATGGAGGATGCCAAGGGATAAAGATCCCAAGCTCCCCAAAAGAAAAACACTTTTTATTAATGATATTACTGCAGAAGATGCCCTTTAGACAGAGGAGAAAGGCTCTCCTTCAAGGGACTTCTCTACAATATGATAACCTTTCACACACAAATCCACTTAAAATAGTTCAAAACTGTTTCAAGGGTCAAACTATGAATGACTTCAGCCTTCCAGCAAGATGATGACAGCAAGAAATTTCTTGACCTAAGGAGCAATATATTCAAATGCAATAGATGATGATAATGCCAGGTCCCTGCTGCAAGAGGAGCTTGAAATCCAGTGACAAAGGGTCCTGCAATACGATGAAATTAAACCTAGACAGTCACCTTATATCAGTGATTCAATTGCCAAGGGCTTTTCTAAGTGAAAAAACACAATAGTCTAGCAGCCTTCCTCCTAAGGTCCTGCAAAAAAGTATTAGTAGTTTACTCCTGCAAGATAATGAAATCACTGTTCTGAAAACAACTCAAGGACAGAGGAGAAACAGCCCTAAAGTCCCACGGCCAGCTCCCAAAATCAGTTTAGATCCGAAATTAATTTTAGTTACATAATTAGAGGGAAATTGATTAAGGCTCAAAGCTTGCAACTTTCAAAATATTAAGCAAATAATCAAATCACTTCAAGACCTAGAGGCCTCTCGCACTAAATGAAGAAGACAAAAACCCCAATGTTCACAACTAAGGAGAGAAATGGAACCCAAAGAGGTCCTTTTTAGCCCTGGCAGGGAAACAGTATTAGATCAACAATTCTGTGCTCAAAACTAATGCAACAGACCAGAAAAATACCACTGTTACGATGAAATCAATATACTGTTATACCAGACTCCTGCAAATTAGGACTAGTCACTGTAAAAATGGGATCAGCCACCTCATAACAAAATTTACTCACCAAAATTGCATGAAACAAAGCCCAACACACTTATGATTGTTATATGTTACTCTGTGATGTACTCGAGTGTCTTTTGGGCCTTTATTATTAGGTGTTAATCTTGAAGCTAGGGTCTACAATGTAGGTGCTTCAGATCAGGTGTAATTGACACTCTGTAATGAGTGACAGTTGAGAGGAAAACAAGGCTTTAAGACCTTCTTGCCTCAGTGCTTAAACTGGTGTGCCAACTCAGGTATCCAAATGCCAATATTTTGGCTCCCTGCAATAAAAAAACGTTAGCTGTAAATATGAAAATAGGTACAGATCAGACTTCAAAATGTTTGCAGTTTTGACAAACAAGGCCTCTAGGCCCTGCGTCTTGGGCTAGAGAGCAAGGTTTTGATGAGCCAATTTATATCCAAGCCCAGAAAAGGTTGAAACCCTTAAAATGATGGATTGAAACCCCTGCAAGAGGCAAGTGTAATTCCTGAAGTAAGTGAGACAAAGAGCAGGCCTTGAAAACCTTTGCAGTCAACCTAGATGAAGCTGTTAAGCCTTCGCGCAAACCCTAATGTGACGAGGCCTGAAACAAGTGATAAACCCCTGTGATTGATGGATATAAGCCTGCAAAAAACTCCAAAAATCAGACTCTAATCAAAGGCAGCGAGACAGGCCAAGGCAGATCAGCCTCAAAGGGTTTGCAGCCAGGCCTAGAATAGCTAAAATATCTAGCGATTGGCCACAACAAGCCCTGTAATCCAAACATGAGCTCAAAAACGAGTATATACCTAAGTTGCACGAAGCGTCTAAACATTTACGAGTTTCTGAAATGAGTACGTTTAGAAACATCACCTCCCAAAAATGGAAACGTCTGCTGAAACATCGACTGAAACATCATATATATATCAGTGTTTTAAAACTCCGACTCCGACTCCGACTCGGCCGAGGGTCGACTCCGACTCCGACACCGACTCGGTATCGACTCGGCCGGCTCGATTTCAATGACTCGGTCGTTGTAAAAAATACATTAAATATTTATTTTTTATAAAAACACATAATTTTAAAGATTTTCATTCATGTTTCCAAACACACAACATTAGAATATAGATAGAAGACAACATATGATCAAAGTAGGCTCATGAATATATCCATTATATCAAAATGATACCCAGTGTATTGTCCAATACATACACAATGATGATATAGAGATCAAAACAAAAACACATAACCAATGAGGCTATAAATGGCCTCTACAACAAAAGTCTGTGACCAGTACTACTGGCTACTGCTAGAGTTGCCAACATCATCTGGCTCAATGTTACTTGGGAGTAGGAGCGAAAGTGGGGAGCGAGAGCGAAAACGGGAGCGGAAGCGACATTTTCAGAAGCTCCTGGTTTGGGAGCGAATCCCAGAGGGGTTCGACAACCAATGTCACTAACATCAAGGTACATAGAGGGATTGGTGCTCTTGATTAAATACGAGTTCCATATCCTAATACATGACAAAATTCAATGGAAACATTGCAATCCTCCAATCTTGAAATCCTGAAAAACTGATAAGTCTGCTGGATTTTGAATGAAATCTAAAATTCTACTTTCTCCATATGAAATCCAATGAGGCCGAAACCACTCTCAAACATCCTGAGTCATTTCATGGTAATGTTAAAATTAAGTAAAGGATGAAAATGAAGATTAAGGAGAATGTCACTTTTACCATGAATTTGAATAGCATATCAATAGTAGAGAGCATTTGAGTGTTGTTAAATAGGGTTTGGGAGGGGGAAATGGACCCCAAATAACATTTAGCTAATTCATAAAACACATTGGAGTCCAAACCAATCAGCAAACACTTTAAAATTTCATTAAAAAATGTTAAATCGCTGTTTTGGATGGGGTTATGGGCCGCTATTTATGACTCGGCCGAGTCAATATGGAAGCGGCCGAGTTCGCCGAGTCATTGAATGACTCGGCCGAGTCATGGCTGACTCGGCCAACTGAACTGTTTCTTCAACCGAGTCACAGTTTTGGCCAATGAAACGGATCAGCTCGGCCGTTTCTGTTTCGAATCGGCCGAATTTTAAAACTATGATATATATAAAGAAATTTATGAATAAGTGAAAAACAATTTATCTTGCAAGAAAAAAGGGAAATAAGACCCATAGATGACAATTTAGAAGGAAAACCAGGCCTATATTAACTCTCATAGATGATTACAGGATGGTCGAGTTTTGGTTGAGCTTCCACTGAGTTTCGGAGTTTCGGGTATGGGTACGTCCCGAAACATTGGGTTCCTTGAAGTTTCGTGTAACATAGGTATATACGCTTGCAAAACTAAAAATAATGTCAAACCTCGGGAAAATCAAACTTTGAAAGTGAGAGAAGGGCTTTAGGCCTAACAGCCGCCCTAGAAAGTCTTGTTGTTGAAGATAGATTTAGGCCTTAAAATTGCAAATCAAACCCTACATACTGATCCAAACCCTTGAAGGCCCTGGAAAAAAGAATCGTTGAGGTGATAAAAGCCACGATATGGATAGATCTGACCCCTTAGAGGCCTCAAAAGGCCCATAAACCCTAGCGGCCTTGAATAAAATCTAGATGACCTTCAGAAAATGATAAAATGCACCCAAACCCTAGCCATCTAGGCTAGGTAGGGGCTGGAAGCCCAAAAATTTGGTTTCTCCCTTCAGATCTGCAAAAATGAAATAAACCCCAGAAGCTATATACAAAATTAAAAAATATGGACAAGGTTTAGATAAAAATTATTTACAAGAATAATCTACAGTATTCACATTGACTTATGGCTGTTATAAGCAGATCTATTCTTTAATGCACAAGTAAATTTAAGCAGATACGAGAAATAATTTTTTATGGGTGAGCAATAGCCAAAATCGTTGCAAATCAAGTTGTTAGATAAGCCCAAAAATTCAGTTTCTCCCTTGTAATCTACAGTATTCACAATGACTTATGGCTGTTATAAGCAGATCTATTCTTTAATACACAATTAAATTTAAGCAGATAAGGGAAATAATTTTTTATGGGTGAGCAATAGCCAAAATCATTGCAAATCAAGTCGTTAGATAAGCCCAAAAATTCGTTTTCTCCCTTCAGATCTGCAAAAATGAAATAAACCCCAGAGGCTATATACAAAATAAAAAAATATGAACAAGGTCTAGATAAAAATTATTTACAAGAATAATCTACAGTATTCACATGGACTTATGGCTGTTATAAGCAGATCTATTCTTTAATGCACAATTAAACTTAAGCAGATAAGAGATTTAATTTTATCTTGGTGAGCAATAGCCAAAATCGTTGCAAATCAAGTTGTTAGATAAGCCATGAAATTTAATTAGATGGGCTTTTGAGTTTTCTTGACTTGAGAGTGGGTTGGTCTAGCCGAGGACTACCCCTCAAGCCCAAGATCTGAATACCTGAAGTCTCGACACAATTAAAATCAAATTATTAGATCGATAGAGGCATAAATAACATAATAACCTTCTAAATCTAGAGATACTTGCTAGATAAATCAAATTAAATTGTTTTTTAAAACCCATCAACTAATACAAGATACCTGTGTAAATAGTTGATCCAACAAATGGCTAAAGAAATAATAATCTTTAAAATTTTATTCAATAGAGTATTAATCACATGATCCAGAAAACATTACCGCAAGAAAATGAAGAGGAACACCATCACGAGTAAACACCAAAGACTTTTGCTTTATTAATAAAAAAAAGTTCTACAACCAGCAGAGCTTGTCTCAGAGCTTGATTACAAAATTTTCAATGACAAATGAGGAGCAAATAGCTTCCTTGTATAAAAAATAGAGAGATTTAGATCCCCCTCCAAGTGGAAAACAGTGAGGTCCAAAATGTGCACAATTTTGACTTGATCTTGGAGAATAACAGCTAGTTGATGCTTGATCCACGCCAAAATTAAATCTTGTCCCTTGATCTGGATGAATAAATTCGAATTCCATAATAAACCCCTTTTTTCTTGGTCCAAAAAATATTATTTTGAATTTTTTTCCTCAAGAAATCACTTGTGATTTGACCACCTTGGTACATAAGTTCAATTTTTCTTAAAAAATGTTTTTTACCCTTGGTGGAAGACCTTGAAAAATTAATTTCTTTTGGATGCACGAATTTTTTTCATCCAACTAGATCCAAAAAATTATTTTTCTTGAAAAATAATTCCTCTCTAGCCCCATCAAATTTCTTGTGGGTTTTTTTGCCTTGGAATCAAGTTTGTCAAATTTTTTCCTCGGGAAATACCACCTCCTTCAAAAATTCATTTTTCCACTTGGAGAGAATTTCGTTTTCTCTCAATTTTATTTTTTTTGCCCTTTTTTGCTAGAAAACCAAAAAATAATAATTTGAGGGGATAGACATAATTTCAACCCTCAAAAGGTGTCTAAACACAAAGTTGAGGTGTAGATGTTCTAATTATGAGTCTCTACCCCCCTTCAACTTTTACAAACATTTGATTTTACAATTTACATCCAAATTATTAAAATTCTGACAGTTGGAAATTTTAATAATATAAATAGACATTTAGACATCATCAATGAGTTCCACCCTAGCTTTGGGGTATATCTGGGAGAAAAACTCTGCTAATTATTCGTGTCTAGAAACACATAATTAGGGAGGTTAAAAAACTCTCTAGAATGAAACCATTTGAGAAGAATCATAGGTTTACCTAGCTGTTGTTACATGGTTTAATAGTCATATTAGAATCATTTTTACAATGATGGCCCACAAGGTTGCAGAACTTGGGATTACAATGATACATCTGGAAGGCGCATGATGAAGATCTTGAAAAGAATTAATATGTTGATGTGTACTCTGCTTCTTGGAGGTGTTGACACAGGTGTGGTCAACAATGCCCATTAAAATTGGGTATAAGTAAACATGCAATTTGGACAACATTTGATGTTTATTGTAATGTTCCTGGGAAATTAATTGCCTAAGGGATGAAATAGCCTATCGATCCCCGTAGGCTATAGTCCTCAATAAAGGGGAAAAACCACAAAATTTCTAATTCTAGGCGAGTTTTGGGGCAGCTGTGCAAAGAAACCCACTTCTAATGTTTGAAGTGAAATTTACTCAATCATTTAGGGGGGAGAGAACCCTCTAGAAAATTTATAAACATGGGAGGTTTGAATTCATTTGGGATTATCTTTGGATTGGATCAATTATCTTTGTTTTTCTTGAGCTTGAGGTTCTGAGGGTTTTAAGACCCTCTTTCTCCTATCAATTTTCAGTGGTGAAAAATTCCACCCTAGTTGATAAGTTTATTTTCTCTTTCTTTTCCTATTTTGACTTGTTCTAGTACAGGATCGCTCAAGGAAGTTTTTTGGTCTATAGAGGCTCGTTAAGGCAAATTCTTCTCAAGTCAAGGCCATCTGTGGCAAGTCAATCCGAGTGCATCTTTGGGCCATACAAATTCGGGGACAATTAATACTGAGGCATATGAAATCACTTTGTAATTAGTCCAGAGACAAACTCGTTGGGCGGGTTTTTTTCTCCAAGTTTTTGACAGCGCGAAGGTTGAGGCTCACATGAATCTCTTGACTAAGGCTCAGTAATCTAAGAAGAACCTCTTCTGGTGGGCCAACGAAATCATATTGAAGTCAATTTGCATGCGGACTTAAACGTGAGCCCCACGAATTTGCTCCGTGGCAAAAGGGAATCTTATTCTGCAACGGATCGCACATTCTTTGGCAAAAAACAAAAAATTCGGTGTTCAAACACAAATATGATATTTATAGTTCGAGACCCAGAAGGGTTTGGTAATCATTCAAGGTTCCTGAAGCATTCATATGAGACGCCTGAATTTTTGAAGCCAAATTCCGAATTTTATTCTTGAGTAAAGCGAGGCCTTTGAAGTTAATAGATGACAATTTTACAGTTTTTCTGAGACACCAAGGACTCCTGTAACCAGTGGAGCAAAGTTTGAGGCATCACCATTTTCTTGAGATAGAGCAATCCGAAGTACTGAGAGGACCTCCTGAGGGTGATTGCTGAGTAGAGCGAGGGTGAATGTTTTTCCTTGATACTCCTGCGAAGTGATTTGATGCCATCTCTATAGACACAAAGTTTTGAAAGAAGATTCGATGCCACACTTGTAGCAGAAGGCACCTAAGGAAATGAAATCCTGAAATGACATAACCGAAATCCATTGATGAGTCTCAAGATATTGAAGCAAGTAGTTGGTGAGATTCTACAAATAATACCAGTGTTGCGAACATCGCGATGTTATTGTGATTTTTTTTTTTTTTTTTTAATATTATTTCTTTCAATGAGGCGATTTTATCGGCCGATAACATCGATGATTTTTTCAACTTGAAAAAATCGAGAAAAAAGCACGAGTCGAGCAGTAAAAATCATGGCTAGTGGCAACAACGAGTTTTTAAAGGGAAAATTTGGTTTTGTTTTTTGGTTCATTTTGCAGACAGAAGGCAAGAGTGGGAGCTAAGGAGGAGGAGAACTCATCTACAAGGGCAAGAGAGGAGAAAAGTGAAGGAATTTAGCATCCCAAGCAAAAAAAATTCAAGTTTGGACCATGTTTCTTCAACATAGCGTGGTTTTCAGGTATGGGCATCAAATTTGGCCTTTTTTGTTTTGTTTTTCTTTGGGATTCTATCGCCCATTTATTTTCTATGATTTTTGTTTGGATTTGAGTTTTTTTTTTTTCATTTTTGTTGCATTTAGTGGAGAGTTTTTTTGGTCAAAAATGCAAAAATCTTGATTGCTAGTTTTTTTTGTTTAATTTCTTCTTGTGTCCTAGTTTTTTTCATGATTTTTGCTTGGGTTTGAATGTGTATATTTTGCCATTATTATTACATTGAGTTGAGGGTTTTTTTGGGTAAAAAATTCAAAATGTTGTATGTAAATTTTAATTTCATTTGTTTAACTTGCAATTCTTCTTGTGCCCTAGGTTCAAATTTCAATTTTACATTAAAACTCAAGATTCAACAAAGTTACAAGCATGCCAAGGAAATTGGATCCTTTGTGGAAATTTGGTGAACCTGGTGAAGGGTTTGATAGATCAAATTTGACTTGCAAGTTATGTGCGCATCATATGATCGTGGGGGGGTGGGGGGCGGCGTGCGGTATATAGATTGAAGTAACACCAACAAAATCCTCGACATGAGGTAGGGCCTTGCTCAAATACCAGTGTTTTTAAAACCGGTGAAAAAAACCGGTTACCGGTCTGACCGGCCGGTTAGCTAGGCCACCGGTCAGAACCGGCCTGAAAACCCGGTCTGGACCCCTCCTTCGCCTGAAATTTGACCTAACTGGGCCTTAACCGGCCGGTTTAGGACGGAACCGGCCGGTTTTTAGCAAACCGGCCGGTTCCGTCCTAAACCGGCCGGTTTATGGTCAAGCCCATCCAAACCCTAGATCTCTGCATAGATGTTATCAGATTCAAATTACAGAATGGGGCATGATAACCTATAGTCATATCAAATTGCAGCAGAATTATACCAGCACTACAACCAAGAATTTTCATCTTACTGAGTCGTCAGAACCCTTTAAATAATATCATTATCACCATGAAAGACCTTATCATTCTTTATTTCCTGAAGCAAGGACTATGAGTTCTTCTGTAACAATTCAGTATTTTCATCATGACTCCATAAAGGTAAACAAGCTGTCAATGATACCTTTGATAGCAGTGAAAATCCGGGAAACATAGTTTTGTCACCTTCATTACCTATAGCAAGGATTTAAGATTCTCTCTTTACCAACTGATATTTAATGACGCTTAGAAGGTAACTTGATACCTTGTTCATCACATGAAGTGTTTCATCTTTCAGTGATGACAACTTCAATGGTTTGGAACCATTATCAGATCTTATACCCTTCATGTATGAATACAAGTTCCCTTTAGCAAGTACCAGGCAGTTAGAACGAATTCACATTATTTGAGAATCATGACAGTCCTTAATAGGGCTTTGTTAATGCAATATCCAAGCCTGTATAAGTTGATGCGAATATATTCCAAGTCTTTAGATCACATCTTCTGTCTGAAAAAAGTATACTTATGAAGATCTTCTCCAGATTTCTTTTGTAATAGAAATTTATGACAGTCCTTCAATATTTTACAATGTGACTCCATCACAAATACAAAACAAGCTTAATCATAGATTACAAGAATTCGGATACATCTTCCACATAGATGTGATACTAATGCCTTGGATGTTTCAGAAATCAAACATGGTTTGACCTTCGAATTGGAGATAATTATGACTTGATTGGTACTTTAGATATGGTTGCCATTAAGGAGGATCTGAACTTGTCACAGAATCTGGATCATGGTTTTACATCTTAAAAATAGTTTTCTTTCATTAAAAATTAATTATTTAATGTATTTTTTTAAAACCGGTTCGTTTAGACCAAACCAGTCCCGGTTAGACCGGTTCCGGTCGGTAACCCGGTTCATTAGGTGGACCGGTCCGATCACCGGTTCCGGTTTTAAAAACATTGTCAAATACAAATCTAGAAATCATCTGAAGAGCCCTCAAATCATTGGAAGAAATAGAGACAACCAAACTGTCCAAGGCAACTTTGAAGAGTCAAATGGCAGGGGGTGGAGTGTCAGGATTGGGGGTGATTGTGAGAGTGGTAACAGTTCTTATTCACCATCAACTTCTACACCCAACCCCATAGCTACCTCATCATTTTTGGTTCCTAGAACCACACCTGGTGCACAACCATCAATTATTAAACCAAGAGAGAAGGAAGACGCTGACAAGTTGTTGGGCAAGTTTTTTCTTTGGAGTGATATTCCCTTTAGCATTGCTAGGAACAATCCATCTTTCAGCTCACGGTTAATGCTACTGCTATTGTTGGCCCAGGGTCAAAGGCCTTTCATATGATGACTTTAGAGGGCACATTCTTCAAAATGAAAAGGTTGATGACACTAAGAGATTGGAGGAGTTTAGGGGATCATGGGCACACAGAGGATGCACTGTGATGTTAGATAGTTTGATCGATCAAAAGGGTAGAAGCCTTATTAAGTTCTTGGATAATTGTCCCAAGGGGACAATGTTGATGCATCGGCACATATCAAAGATGCACAGTTATTATGTGATTTGTTGGACATGATCATTTAGGAGGTGGGTCCATAACATGTTGTCAAAGTATTAACGGACAATGCTGCAAATTAAGTTGCCACTGGGAAGATGCTTATGGAGAGACTTCTTGATTTATTTTGGACACCTTACATTGATATGATGTTGGAGGACATAGGAAAAATTCCTTTTGTCAATCATCTATGCTTCATTTGATGAGAACATTCACCAACAAGAATGAGTTGGTGTGCCCTGCCATTACATGATTTGCCACTGGTTTCATATCTCTTTAATCCCTCCTGAATTTTATGTGGGATATGAAGAGAATGTTTCTTTCAAAGGAGTGGCTTGCTTTGTCATATAGCCGCAAACCAAAGGGAGAGGCCATATGTAGGTTAGTTTCATAACAGGAAAGCTTCTAGGCGGGAGTGTAGGAGGTGTGTAGCATTATTGAACCTTTGGCAAAGGTTCTTCAACTAGTTGATGGAGACAAGCCTGCAATGGGCTACTTGTATGAGGCCATGGATAGGGCCAAAGAATCCATTCACAACTACTATGATGATAAGGGGGATGAGGGGTTTGAGAAACAACTTATAGGGGAAGTGATTGATGAGCGATGGAACAATATACTCCATCGTCCCATTCATGCTGTAGGGATCTACTTGAACCCCACATTTTCTCATTCCTGTGGTTTCTTATTTGATGTTGAGGTCATGGATGGATTCTTCACTTGTATTTAGAAGATGGTGCCATCTCCTTCAGAACATGCAAAAATCTCCAAAGAAATGGAGATATATAGGATGGCAAGTGCCACATTGAGCTTTGACATGGTTATCCATGATAGGAAGACTAAAATGTCAGGTAAGATTTAGTTTGTTTCAAAATTCATTCTCTTCAAGTTCATACTTTTGCTTCAACTTTCAAATTTCGTTTTTTTCTTATGTTATCTTATTTGTTGTAGATGCATGGTGGAGACACTACGATGGCAGAGTACCCAATCTCCAAAGGCTTGCCATTCGAGTGCTCAGCCAAACATGTAGCTTCTCGGGATGCGAGCGCAATCAGAATGTTTTTGAAAAAATACACACCAAGAAGCACAACAGGATAAAATATTCTAATTAATTTTTTGAATTCATAATTTTTTTTTTTTTTTTTTTTTTAATTATTAATTATTAATTTATGACCCTTGTATGGGTTGGAGTCCTAACGACTTAATGACATGGTCTATGTCTACTACAATCTTTGATTGTGGGTGAGGCAACTTGAGAAGACACTTGATGTGGAGGCCATCTCATTGGATAGAATTGACACCACTGCTGCATGGAGGGTTGAGGTCGAGAGGCCTATCATGGGGTTGGCCCCTGATTGGTTAGAGCATGATGTAGTGGAGAAGGAGGTAACACTACCTACCCCTGTCACTAGTAGAGGACATGGTCTACCTCCTATACCTCCTAGTTCTTTAGCTTTTAGAGCACAACAAAGTCCATTGCCAGCCCCACTGCCTTCTTCATCTAGAGGGAAAGCTGCTACATTTTCTCGCAAGAGGGGCAAAGGAAATTAGTAATATTAGTTATTTGGTTCATTTCTTTGTATATGACATTATGGCTCATGATATGAGATACATTATTATAGTTTTTGTTCATATTTTGAGGCTGAGTTGGGACTCAGGACTTAGTATTCAGGACATGATTCACTGTTGTGTGATGTAGCACTAGACATGATATTAGTATATTACACATCTTATATATTAGTTCTTTTCATATTTATTTGTCAATGGTTTTATTTTATGTTGTGGATGATTTAGATTGTAAAAGAATTGGAAAAAAATGAATATTTTTTTATTTACCGATTTTATGATTTTTTCCTACTTCGGACCCTTGCCAATTTAATCCCAATCGCGATGTTCGCAACATTGGATAATACGGTGGTAGAAATAACTGTGGACTTCAGGCAATATTGGAGATTTACTCAGACAGAATTTTGCATAGGATTTACTAGTTGTGGATTGGTCTTAAGGAATCTCTGGTTAAGAGCGCTATCAAGCTGTCAAATTAATTATGATTTATTGGAGCTATATTTTTGAACTTGGTTCTGCTGAATAATAGTATTGTACTGATTGGGTTGTATTGTATTATTAAGAAAGCCAACATGGTGTAATGAAGTTATATGTTATTTTTATTAAATTTAACTGTTGTTGATACCCTAGTGCCTAAGAAATTTTAGGATAAAATTAACCCTGTACACTAAATTTACCTTGTAGTTCCTGTTAGCGCTTGAAATTTCACCTCAGGCTGAAAAAGGCAAACCTCAAGGCAACATCAAACCATTTAGCCTCGTAGCTAGCCCTACGGGGCAGGAGAAGGCTCTCCCCGGTCAATCTCAGTAAAATCTTCAATGGATGAGATGACCAATAGGGTAACACTGATTTTAGGCTAGTAAACTGATCAAAAGGGTTGATTTGGGGTTTTTAGGGTTTTTGGTCGCAAATTGAGGGGATGGCAATTTTGGGTGCGGGGATTGGACACAGTTTCTGCAGGGGGTTCTTTGGGGCGAGGTAGGAAACAATATTGATGCCTTTGATTGAGGTGGATGATTAGGAATGACAGATGAGGAGTTAAGGAGAGCAAACAATAACTTTGAATTCTCCTTAAATAGTAGAAAACATTGAAATTAAACAAACTTAAAAGCAGAGCATGACAGTCATGAATTCTTACTTTAACACTTCCTTTGCTTAATGTGTAGAAGGAAAAAAAAGGAAATGATTCACATAACACACTTACAGGTACATAGAGAAACACACCATCAATACATGTAACCACAAGAATCCCAAAAAGGACTGCAAAACCCTGGTCTTCCTTAGCTAAAAATTGCAAAGATACAGTGAAATAATACAATGATAGCTTCTCCCTCAAGAGTCCAACCATGAAAATGACCAAGAAAGTATATAATATAGATCATCTAACCTCTTTCCCTGCCTCCATGGGTCGAGCTCACTATCCTAGGAGTTGTTTCAACCACTTCTAAACTTAGCACTACAAATTAGGCAGTCAAAACAACTTGCCTCTATAAGATAGGAAACCAATTCATTCATTTAATTTTCACCTTTTTATGAATGAATCTTCTAGAAGAGGTACATAAGAGTAAAAGTGTCATAAAAGTACATTAATTACATCACATAGGATAATAATCCACCCCAAAAAGTCAAACAGGGTCAAATTGCGTTTTTCTGAGCTGTACAGTGAAATTTGGAGAAATTTGCCTGACGGGTCGCGCGCCTTTGGGACCACTTTTGGGGCACTTCCAGTGTCCAAATGAAGCAAGAGTAGGCTTGTTGGAAAGGTCTGTGAGTCTACTTTCCAACCCAACTGGAGTTTCTGAATTTGGTGGTCATTTGCCCCTCCAAAATTGCAATCTCCCAAGACTGCTTTCTGTGTCTCAAAAAAGTGAAAGAAAGTCATTTTTGCTTGTTTTTTGACTTTCTGGAGGCCCAAAACTTCGCCAAATCTCTAGTCCTTTGATGAGCATGTGTAACTTTGCATGACAAATTTGGAAATGCTGAGTTTTTGCAAAATGGAGTTGCCGGGATGAAGGGTCTCACGGGGGGTGAGACCCGTTAATGGAGAAAACCTTTAAATTGCCTAAAAAAAACCAAAATTTACCCAAAATGCT